>JASTWF010000168.1:866282-898782 GCA_030390025.1 Squalus acanthias | reverse complement strand
GCGACATTAAATAAATTTAAAGCGGAGATAGACAGTTTCCTCGCTGATAAGGGAATGAAGGGTTATGGGGAGCGGGCAGGGAAGTGGAGGTGAGTCTAGGTTCGGATCAGCCATGATCCTATTGAATGGCTCGAGGGGCCGAATGGCCGAATGGCCGACTCCTGCTCCTATTTCTTATGTTCTTATGTTCTAGGAGCAGAGGGATCTGGAGGTACAGATACACAAATCATTAAAAGTAGCATCGCAGGTTAATAAGGCCATAAAAAAGCAAACAAAGCACTGGGGTTAATTTCTAGAGGGATGGAATTGAAAAACAGAGAAGTTATGTTAAACTTGTATCGAACCTTGGTTAGACCACACTTGGAGCACTGTGCACAGTTCTGGTCTCCATATACCTCGGTTAGACCACACTTGGAGCACTGTGCACAGTTCCGCTCTCTATATACCTTGGTTAGACCACACTTGGAGCACTGTGCACAGTTCTGGTCTCCATATACCTTGGTTAGACCACACTTGGAGCACTGTGCACAGTTCCGGTCTCCATATACCTTGGTTAGACCACACTTGGAGCACTGTGCACAGTTCTGGTCTCCATATACCTTGGTTAGACCACACTTGGAGCACTGTGCACAGTTCTGGTCTCCATATACCTCGGTTAGACCACACTTGGAGCACTGTGCACAGTTCTGGTCTCCGTATACCTTGGTTAGACCACACTTGGAGCACTGTGCACAGTTCCGGTCTCCATATACCTTGGTTAGACCACACTTGGAGCACTGTGCACAGTTCTGGTCTCCATATACCTTGGTTAGACCACACTTGGAGCACTGTGCACAGTTCTAGTCTCCATATACCTCGGTTAGACCACACTTGGAGCACTGTGCACAGTTCTGGTCTCCCTGTACCTCGGTTAGACCACACTTGGAGCACTGTGCACAGTTCTGGTCTCCAGAGACCTTGGTTAGACCACACTTGGAGCACTGTGCACAGTTCTGGTCTCTGTATACCTCGGTTAGACCACACTTGGAGCACTGTGCACAGTTCCGGTCTCCATATACCTCGGTTAGACCACACTTGGAGTACTGTGCACAGTTCTGGTCTCCGTATACCTTGGTTAGACCACACTTGGAGCACTGTGCACAGTTCCGGTCTCCATATACCTTGGTTAGACCACACTTGGAGCACCGTGCACAGTTCTGGTCTCCGTATACCTTGGTTAGACCACACTTGGAGCACTGTGAACAGTTCTGGTCTTCATATACCTCGGTTAGACCACACTTGGAGCACTGTGCACAGTTCTGGTCTCCGTATACCTTGGTTAGACCACACTTGGAGCACTGTGCACAGTTCTGGTCTCCATATACCTTGGTTAGACCACACTTGGAGCACTGTGCACAGTTCTGGTCTCCATATACCTTGGTTAGACCACACTTGGAGCATTGTGCACAGTTCTAGTCTCCATATTATAAAAAGGATATCGAGGCACTGGAGAAGGTGCAGAGAAGATTTACTGGAATGATTCCAGACTGAAAGGTTATATCCATCAGGAAAGATTTTTTCAGGATAGGGCTCCTTTCTCTAGAAAAGAGAAGTCTGAGGGGTGACCCGATAGAGATCTATAAGACTATGAAAGGGTTCGATAGGGTCAATGTAGAGAAGATGTGGGCGAGACCAGAACTAGGGGCCATCAATATAAGACAGTCACTAATAAATCCAATAGGGAGTTCAGGAGAAACTTCTTTCCCCAGAGAGTGGTGAGAATGGGGAACTCGCTACCACAGGGAGTGGTTGAGGCGAAGAGCAGAGATACATTTAAGGGGAAGCTGGATAAAGACATGAGGGAGAAAGGAATAGAAGGATATGGTGATGGGGTGGGAGGAGGCTGGTGTGGAGCACAAACACCGGCACGGACTGGTTGGGCCGAATGGCCTGTTTCTGTGCTGTAAATACTTTGTAACTTTTCCGTTCTTCTGACTCACTGTCCCTCTCCATACACACAGCTCAATCCTCGTTCCAGTCCCTCCTTAGACTGGATCCCATTGTTTATCAGGAATCACCTTGGCTTATGGACTAGATGGGAAGCAGAGGTAACAAGGGTTAGCAAATTCCAAGGCAGACACAGAATCTGAAGTGAGGTGGATTTAAGACTTCCGATCCCTTTATCCGATCTTCCTTTCATCTGCTCTTACTCTTTCTGCTCTCTTTCCCTTTCTGGCCCGATCCCTCTCTCTCTCTCTTTTACCTTCCTTCTACCGCTATCTCTCCTCTTGCGTTCCCTCTCCTTTTTCTCGTCCTCTCTCATTCATTCGGTGCCCTCTCTTTATTCCTGGCTCCCTTCCCTCGTGTGTTTCTTCCCTCCCACTCATTCTGTTGACCCTCGCCGTGAGGCTCCCTGTGGTCGAATAGTCCGCCCGCCATGGCACTCTTCAATGGTTGGTTGACCAGGTTGTTGGCATGCACTGTGACACTCCCCATGGTCGAATAGTCCGCCCGCCATGGCTCTCTTCAATGGTTGGTTGATCAGGTTGTTGGCATGCACTGTGACGCTCCCCGTGGTCGAATAGTCTGCCCGCCGCGGCGCTCCTCAATGGTTGGCTGACCAAACGGTTGGCATGCACTGTGACACTCCCCATGGTCGAATAGTCCGCCCACCACGGTGCTCCTCAATGGTTGGCTGACCAAGCGGTTGGCATGCACTGTGACACTCCCCATGGTCGAATAGTCCGCCCACCGCGGTGCTCCTCAATGGTTGGTTGACCTGCCGGTTGACCCTGGCTGTGAAGCCTCCCCTCCCCCGCCCTCCCATGGCTGAATTCCTTTGCCTGCGCCGCCGCTCCCCCCTCGTTCAGTGCTGGACCTCACGCTGGCCTCTGTTGCAATGTGTTGCAGGCGAATCAACGGACATCTCAGAGAGGCCTTCAGAGATCTGATCTTCTCGTGAGGACGGTCATCCGGAGCGTTCGCTGTGACCAGACTCGTTTGTGAGCGTTCAGCAAGCCGCTCGACCGCCCTGCGTTTACTAACACTTGTATAACACGATCCTTGTCTGTTTCCCCACTGCTGTATCTATAACATGCGGCACGATGTATATTGGTAATGTGAGAACGACACATCCCACCTGTGACTACCATAGCAGGAAGCGATTTCTGTGCCTCTTGTGACAGGAGCCAATGAAAATTAAACCCTATTCAATCCTGGAATTTGCGTTGATTTATGTAACGTGCTGTACACTACATGTTTGAATGACTTGATGCTCTCCAGAAACAACTGTAGGACCAACACACACACACCCTTTATTAATAAAAAAAACTTGCAATTCTCCAGCGCCTTTCACGACCACCAGATGTCCCAAAACGCTTTACAGCCAATGAAGCACTTTTGGAGTGTAGTCACTGTTGTAATGTGGGAAACGCAGCAGCCAATTTGCGCACAGCAAGCTCCCACAAACAGCAATGTGATAATGACCAGATAATCTGTAAATCAGATAAATATTGGCCAGGACACCGGGTAAACTCCCGTGCTCTTCGAAATAGGATGGGAAATAGTCCACCTGAGAGAGAGAGCAGACGGGGCCTCGGTTTAACATCTCCTCCGATAGTGCAGCGCTCCCTCAGTACTGCCCCTCCGACAGTGCGGCGCTCCCTCAGTACTGCCCCTCCGAAAGTGCGGCGCTCCCTCAGTACTGCCTCTCCGACAGTGCGGCGCACCCTCAGTACTGCCCCTCCGACAGTGCGGCACTCCCTCAGTACTGCCCCTCCGATAGTGCAGCGCTCCCTCAGTACTGCCCCTCCGACAGTGCGGCGCTCCCTCAGTACTGCCCCTCCGAAAGTGCGGCGCTCTCTCAGTACTGGCCCTCTGACAGTGCGGCGCTCCCTCAGTACTGCCCCTCCAACAGTGCGGCACTCCCTCAGTACTGCCCCTCCAACAGTGCGGCGCTCTCTCAGTACTGGCCCTCTGACAGTGCGGCGCTCCCTCAGTACTGCCCCTCCGCCAGTGCGGCGCTCCCTCAGTACTGCCCCTCCGACAGTGCGGCGCTCCCTCAGTACTGCCCCTCCGACAGTGCGGCACTCCCTCAGTACTGCCCCTCCGACAGTGCGGTGCTCCCTCAGTACTGCCCCTCCGACAGTGCAGTGCTCCCTCAGTACTGCCCCTCCAACAGTGCGGCACTCCCTCAGTACCGCCCCTCCGACAGTGCGGCGCTCCCTCAGTACTGCCCCTCCGACAGTGCGGTGCTCCCTCAGTACTGCCCCTCCGACAGTGTGGCGCTCCCTCAGTACTGCCCCTCCAACAGTGCGGCACTCCCTCAGTACCGCCTCTCCGACAGTGCGGCGCTCCCTCAGTACTGCCCCTCCGACAGTGCGGTGCTCCCTCAGTACTGCCCTGCCGACAGTGCGGCGCTCCCTCAGTACTGCCCCTCTGACAGTGCGGCGCTCCCTCAGTACTGCACTGGAGTGTCAGCCTAGCTTTACTGTGCTCAAGTGCCTGGAGTGGGAGTTGAACCAACAACCTTCCTACTCAGAGGCGAAGGGGCTCCCCACTGAGCCACGGCTGACACTACAATAGATCAAGTCTGGTTAAATACTTGAAGGGGCAAAATTCGGATTGAAACGGTAGCGTAGTGGTAATGTCATTGGACTGCTAATCTAGTTAGATCTGGATGTGAGTTCCAATCCCACCACGGCAGTAGGGGAATTTAAATTCAGTTAATTAAATAAATCTGGAATAAAAAGCTATTATCAGTAATGGTGACCGTGAAACTACCGGATTGATGTATAAGACCCATCTGGTTCACTAATGTCATTTAGAGAAGGAAATCTGCTGTCCTTACCCGGTCTGGCTTATATGTCTCCAGACACACAGCAATGTGGTTGACTTTTAACTGCCCTCTGAAACTCAGTTGTAACAAACTGCTCGGTAAATCCTTCACCACACGGACTGCAGCGGTTCGAGAGGGTGGCTCGCCACCGCCTTCTGAAGGAGCAATTAGGGATGGGCAATAAATTCTGGCCCCCCAGCAACAGGCTGACTGTGGACAGCTCTACCAATGAGCTGGCACCGGGGCGATGGGCCGAATGGCTTCCTGCTGCACCGTATCATTCCGTGAAAGGTAACCAGGACAAACACACAGGAAGTGCTGGGCTCGCTCAGCAGGTCTGGGGAGAGAGAAACAGAGGCCTAAATTCTCCCATTAAAAAACGGGCAGGTTTTTAAAAATTTGTTTATGGGATGTGGGCGTCGCTGGCAACGACATCATTTATTGCCCATCCCTAGTTGCCCTTGAGAAGGTGGTGGTGGGCTGCCTTCTTGAACCGCTGCAGTCCGTGTGGTGAAGGTGCTCCCACAGTGCTGTTAGGGAGGGAGTTCCAGGATTTTGACCCAGCGACGATGAAGGAACGGCCGATATATTTCCAAGTCAGGATGGTGTGTGACTTGGAGGGGAACTTGGAGGTGGTGGTGTTCCCATGCGCCTGCTGCCCTTGTCCTTCTAGGTGGAAGAGGTCGCGGGTTTGGGAGGTGCTGCCAAAGTAGCCTTGGCGAGTTGCTGCAGTGCATCTTGTAGATGGTACACACTGCAGCCACGGTGCGCCGGTGGTGGAGGGAGTGAATGTTTAAGGTGGTGGATCGGGTGCCAATCAAGCGGGTTGCTTTGTCCTGGATGGTGTCAAGCTTCTTGGTTGTTGTTGGAGCTGGACTCATCCAGGCAAGTGGAGAGTATTCCATCACACTCCTGAGTTGTGCCTTGTAGATGGTGGAAAGGCTTTGGGGAGTCAGGAGGTGAGACACTCACCACAGAATACCTAGCCTCTGATCTGCTGTTGTTGCCACAGTATTTATGCGGCTGGTCCAGTTAAGTTTATGGTCAATGGTGACCCCCAGGATGTTGATAGTGGGGGATTCGGTGATGGTAATACTGTTGAATGTCAAGGGGAGGTGGTTAGACTCTCGTTTGTTGGAGATAGTCATTGCCTGGCACTTCTGTGGCGTGAATGTTACCTGCCACTTATCAGCCCAAGCCTGAATGTCGTCCAGGTCTTGTTGCATGCCGGCATGGACTGCTTCATTATGTGAGGAGTTGTGAATAGTGCTGAACACTGTGCAGTCATCAGCGAACATCCCCATTTCTGACCTTATGTTGGGGGGAAGGTCATTGATGAAGCAGCAGGTATAACTGGACAACAGGGGGGCGGGAATGGAGAGCAGTCGGTCGTCATAGTTACAGAGCCATGGGAGGGGAGCGCTGCCGATCCTCGTGCCTAAGCAGAACATTTAATTTAAGTAGAATTACATTTAACACCTGCCCTGCTCATCGATAATATCATAAATTGGTCCTTAAAGGGGCCCCTCATTAACATATTTAAAGGGACTTGGCGCCTAAATGGTGAGAGATTGCAGAGCTCTGAGATGCAGAGGGATCTGGGTGTCCTAGTGCATGAATCACAAAAGGTTAGTATGCAGGTACAACAAGTAATTAGGAAAGCTAATCAAATGTTATCGTTTATTGCGAGGGGAATTGAATACAAAAGTAGGGAGGTTATGCTTCAGTTATCCAGGGCATTGGTGAGACCACATCTGGAGTACTGTGTACAGTATTGGTCTCCTTATTTAAGGAAGGATGTAAATGCGTTGGAAGCAGTTCAGAAAAGGTTGACTAGACTAATACCTGGAATGGGCGGGTTGTCTTATGAGGAAAGGTTGGACAGGCTAGGCTTGTATCCGCTGGAGTTTAGAAGAGTAAGAGGTGACTTGATTGAAACATATAAGATCCTGAGGGGTCTGATCAGGGTGGATGTGGAGAGGATGTTTCCTCTTGTGGGAGAATCTAGAACGAGGGGTCACTGTTTAAAAATAAGGGGTCGCCCATTTAAGACAGAGATGAGGAGAAATTTTTTCTCAGAGGGTCGTGAGTCTTTGGAACTCTCTTCCTCAGAGGGCGGTGGAAGCAGAGTCTTTGAATGTTTTTGAGGCAGAGGTAGACAGATTCTTGATAAGCAAGGAGGGTGAAAGGTTATCGGGGGTAGGCGGTGTAAACTTCGCAAAATTCCCGAGAAACTCCTCAGAACCCTAAAAGGGGTGATTTTTTGATTTTATCTATGAATTTGGGATGATGGGACATCAGTGAAGTGATTTGAGGTAAAAACCTCAGTTTTGGACATTTTAAAGATCAGGGAAGAAAAACCCTGAGAAAAAATGACTTTTGAAAATGACTATGGAAAAAAACCTTTGCGAAGGGGTGTGGTGAGGCAGTGGACAGCTTTTGGTGTCAAGCTGTCTGGAATTTGTTTGCACTGCAATCCTGGCAGGAGGAAGAACCTCACCCAATACCTCACAACACATCCAAAATTGAATAATTCAAGACACCTTTTCAATATCCCCAGGCCCAAACAGCATGCCAGAAGCCTGTAAACAATAAAACATCTAGTTCAGCCATTACTTCATCAAAAACCAATCAGCCAGGTATCTATAGGGACAAGATTTGGCGCGTAGATAAAGGCCCTGCCTAAATGGGAGACATCGGAAGCCATCAGGACAATTTAACATCAAGTTAAACCCATCAAAACTTAACAAGCCCGCAAAACTAAGACAATGGAACGAACAGGCCTCAACTGAAACCTAAATCACTTCAACACGAAACCGATTTAGTAAGGGGTTTTGGCGCGAAAAAGGCAAAGCGTCTGAACAGTATAATTGAGGGCCTAATCCCCCAAGAAAGTCTCTCTCAGTTCTGTTCCAGTTGCAGCAAGTTCCAGCAAGACACTACCAGCCACACGACACGAGCAGGAGGTGGAGAGAAGCAGCAAGGCCATGAGGCAGACCCGGGTGAGATCGGAGGCAAGGACCGACTAGGCCAGGCAAGGGCTAGAGCTGAGGCCACTGGGAGCGAGTCGGCATCGCTCAGCACACGGTCTAGCACTAGCAGCCACTAGCCAAGGTCACTGGAGGCTGGGAGCGAGTCGGCATCGCTCAACCCACGGTCCAGCCCCAGAAGGTACCGCCCCGACAAGCCTCCAACGCAACAAAACTCGACGACCAGACCACCATCGCAGATTTCACAGACTGGTACCATGTGGGGACGGCAGGCCCCAAAGGACAAAAGGAGAGTACCTCAAAATCGCAATCAACTTACCTGGCTAGATTTCGCACTGTCAAAACCCCTGTTTGGTGAGCATTATCCCTGATCTCCTGAAACCGAAACCTAGCTAGATAGTGGGATTTTTGAGAGGGATAAGGGTTTTTGTATATTGTCTTTCTCCCTCGCCTGTACCGTGTGTTCCCCAACCTGTTTAAGTGTTAAGCGTGTTTTAAGTTTGTTACCTTTTCTTTTAATAAAAGTCAAAATTCTTTCATCGGAACCTGTTGTCTACTGCAATTTTATTCACAACCCCTAAATAAGTCCAAGGTCTAGAACCAGGGGCGTGGGAGCGATTCGAACCGCTCACTGAATCAGAGGTGAGGCTGACCCCTACCACACCACCCCCTACATAATGGCGACCGCGGCACGAACTTGGCAAAGGGGTTGTGAAGCAGTAGACACTGATTCGGAAGAGAGAACTGTAATGGAAGAAAGGATTTCAGATTATGTGTTCAGCAAGGTGAATATGGAAAAGAAGTGGGTCACTAATCTGTTAAAGATTGGGCGCCCGGTAGATGCAAAGCAAAATGGACAGAAGGGAATGATCATAAAAAAACCTTAGAAAAGGCAGTCTGGCTGATGTGCTTCAAGAAACAGATCCAACTTTTGGACAGACTCGTTGAAGCACAGGCAGCCGAGATTCGGGAGTCAGCCCTGGAAGTCCAAACAAAGGCCCTAGCAGGGAAAAGTTACTGTTAGCATTGCAGGCGCTAAACCAGGAAAGGGTGCAGTTAGTGGGGGAGCATAAGACCCGGCAGGAATATTTACAGTGTCAGGTCACAGAGGCCAAGAACAATGAGCTGAGGTTGCGGGAAAAGAATGCCCGCCTGGCAAAACAAGTAAAAGAGCAGGAGGAGACAGTAAAAGGCTTACAGGTAGCCTATAAGATAATGAGCACACAGGGGTTTGAGGATGCAGACCATGGCCCCTGCCAGAAGCAGATAGAGAGTCTGAACCTTGCTCTAAGGAAGGCAAAAGGCATGGTGTGCCTCATAAGCCCGAGTGCAGCTCGGGTCGACTTTACAGGGAACCTAGGGAGAACGGTTCAGACACCACAGATAGTGCCAAGGGACGACCCGGTTGAGGAGCGGGAGGGCCCACGACCACCACCCATAGCGCTAAACTTTAGCAATGTCTGGCAAGAAAGGGGGGTGGAGTTAGGGGCAGAAGCTGAGGTGGAAAAACCCCCGCAAGAGAGGCTGGGACCGGGGCCGATGTGCCTGGCCCGGCAGCAAAGGTTTGGCCCACCCGCTGATAACGGGGATGGGGGACCCCTCCAAAACCAGTTCGTAGTTCCCCACGGTACCCAACAGCTCAGGGTTATGGTAAGCCACCTGAGTAAACTCACCCAACAGGGGGATCCCTCAATCCACTTCATGGAAGTGGAACAGGCAGCAGGCATCAATGACTGTGATGATGCCGAGATGGCAAAAATATTCCTGTTCCCACTGGATGGCAAGATATACCAGTCCCTGCCTGCTGAGGGCAAGAGAGGACAGAATGGGTATGCTGCCGTCAGAGAGGAAGTTTTAGAGGCCATGGGGATGAATGAGGGAAGTCCTTTCTCCCGGGTGGAGAAAACAGTGCAGCTCGAAGGGGAGGCCCCTCAGGCTTTCGCAGACAGGCTGTGGCCCGTGTACAGGGGTGCTTGTAATGGGGATCTCGAAAGGGCTCACCTAAACCGGGACGAGCTGGCCCACTGGCTCCGAAGCCTAGTGGCAAACAGCTTGCCACGGATCAAAACTCAGGCTGAGCTTTGGTTTGACCCGAAAGACCCCCCGGGTCACCGAAGAGGCAGCGGTCAGACAGCTGAACCTGGCCTACCGGAACGGTAGAGGGGCTGAAGAGCCCCCACTAAAAGGGAAAGTGCATGAAATAAAACCCGGCCAGAGTAGGAAGGAGTGGCATCAGGAAGGGAATAACCCTTCCGGCACAAAGCTTAACTGTTATGGGTATGGGAAGGATGGACACTGGAGGAAGGAGTGTAAGAATCCTTGGAAGGATAACAAGGGAAAGAATTCCTCAGCCACAGCCCAAAAGGCAGAGACAGGGATCCCTCCCGCCACGGTCGAGTCATTTTTGGACGCCATGAGGTCCCTATTGACTGGCCCAGGGAAGGTAGCAGCAACCACCGGTGCTCTGACCCCATCAGCCCCATACAACCCAGGCCTATGACTGGAAACAGCGCAGCCTGTCCACCTGTGTTCCCCGGGATACGATGGTAAGATTGGGGTGGAGAAAGTGCAGGGGAGATGTTTGGTGGACACCGGAGCTGCCAGCACGGTGGTCCATTCGGAAGACCTGACCAATTCACGCAGGTCTAACGGGGTCCCGTACAGTTTAATGGGATTCACAGGGAACAAGCAGGCTGGGGCAATGTCCAAACCTTTGGACATAGATTTAGGATCCCTCCATACCACGTGGGAGGGTAACCATTGGCCGGCATGTTGGCCAAGCAGGGGGCCAGGGAAGGAGAGTTCTGGGATCCCTGTAAAGCAGGTCCGGTAGCCGCAATCCGGGACAAGGGAGGCACACAGGAGGTAGCTTTGCCCCCGGACATAAAGCAGGTCCAAGTCCAGAATCCCGTCCTTAAGGCCGTCCTGGTAAAGAGAGAGAATGGGGAGTCCCTAGAAGGTCCGTTCAGGGCAGAGGATGAGATTTTAAAACAGAGTCACTGGCAAGCAGCCAGTAACCTGGGAAGCCAGCACCAGAAAGATGGGCTGCTGTTAGAACCCCAGAGAACCCACGAGTGGGAGATTGACCAGTGCAAACTGTTTAAACCTAAAAGGGAACAGCCAGCAAAGGTGGACTGCCCCCAAGTTAGAAATCCTCAGCCTGCAGCATTAGGCTGCAGAGAGTTACCTGCCCCCGACACAGGTTTCGAAGAGGTACAGGCTGAGGATAGAAATCCCCAGCCAGCAGCTGTGGCAGACTCACAGACTGCAGCGGTGAGGACAGGGGCTTGTATCACAGAAGGGTAGACTCCTTCGATCATGTGGGACTCAGGCACTCCCCCAGTGGCCAGAGCCCTAAGAAGGTCTCCCCGCACACCACAGCCTAAACCACCCTGGTCTCCAGTCTACCAGTTTAAAGGGTCCCACCCAAAGAGGGTTGTAACCCGTAAAGAAACGCCCAAGGTCAGGGATCAGTCTGAGGATAGGGATCCCCAGCCTACAGCCTCCTGCCGAGAGGGTCTCACAGAGGCAGCTGTGAGCCAAGAACACAAGAAGGGTCCCCAGCCTGCGGTCTCAGTCTACGAGGAACCCACAGGACAGGACAGGGCGGCCACACCAAAGGGAGTAGTGTGCTGCAGCCCGCACAGGGTTTAGTTTGGCTGCTCGGAGACGGGCGGCGAATGTACAGAGGTTTTAATGTATTTTAGTGTTTTACAGTTTGGTAGTTTTAGGATTTTTTAAGAATTAAGGATTTTAGTGAGTAAGTTTGAAAGTTTCTCGAGAATCGATCACCTGTCCAGCCAGAGAACCTTCTCGGGACATGGCTGTCTGTTTTGTGTGTCCCTACAGAAAGGAAATCAGCATGAGAAAGGTTCTGCTCCTGCTCGCCCTGGTAGGGGTGAGCAATGGTGACTTGCTGTGCACTAAATGCAAGGGAAAGGACGGAGTGCTCCGGTCCCGACATGAGAAAGCATGGGACCAGCATTGCAATAAAGCCTATGGCCTGGTTTAGGGCGAGCCTGAATTTGTTTTTATTAAAATGAATAAAGTTTGTGATCGTGTATTATTTTACTATGTATGTACTATAGTTTTCCAAGTGGTGTAGGGGTGTTGGACCCCCTCCGAGCTTGGATGTGTATGTATTACTGATTCTTACCTGTATGTACCTGAAACACCACATTTAAAGGGGAATGTATGTTTGGGTTTTAGTTTAGGGATTACAGGGGAAGGTTGGCTTTCGGGGATCAGGAATTTTGTCCACCCAGGACGATACTGTAGTGAACTGAAAGTATCGAAGGGGGGAATGTAAGGTTTCCAAAATTTACAGATCCCCAAAACCGAAGGAAAAAGGACTTTGGGACTACCCCACAGTGATAAAAATGCATTTGGGCCTCACATAAGGAATTTAAGGCCAAGTTTTGGCATTTTAAAAGGACATGTCTGGACATGTAAGGGAGAAAAGGCTTCACAGGGGGTGGGCTCAACCTCTGTAAATAGCAGTTTGGGGTATTGCATTGTCTGGGAATCGGGATGACCTCACTGAAGCCCCAGCAAGCATTAACATTTGGACAATAGGCCCTGGGAGAAGGCAGCCCCACCCAAAACACAGGCCCCATTAAAACCTATCCCAGACCCATCAAAACCATGCATAATTCGAATAATTCAAGGCAGGAAGTGAATGGGTGACCACCAGGCAGAGTAAGAGGTGCAGGCAGGTAGTGCAGGGGTCCCCTGTGGCCATCCCCCTCTCAAACAGATATACCACTTTGGATGCTGTTGGGGGGGATGACTTATCAGGGGTAGGCGGCAGCAGCCAACTTCCTGGCCCCATGGGTGGCTCTGCTGCACAGGCTGGGAGGAAAAAGTGTGGAAGAGCTATAGTGATAGGGGATTCAATTGTAAGGGGAATAGATAGGCGTCTCTGCGGCCGCAAACGAGACTCCAGGATGGTGTGTTGCCTCCCTGGTGCAAGGGTCAAGGACGTCTCGGAGCGGCTACAGAACATTTTGGAGAGGGAGGGCGAACAGTCAGTTGTCGTGGTGCACATAGGCATCAACGATATAGGTAAAAAACGGGATGAGGTCCTAAAAGCAGAATATAGGGAGTTAGGAGGTAAATTAAAAAAGAGGACCTCAAAAGTAGTAATCTCAGGATTGCTACCAGTGCCACGTGCTGGTCAGAGTCGAAATAGGAGGATATTTCAAATGAATATGTGGCTAGAGGAATGGTGCAAGGGGGAGGGATTCAAATTCCTTGGACATTGGAACCGGTTCTGGGGGAGGTGGGACCAGTACAAACGGGCCGGTCTGCACCTGGGCAGGGCCGGGACCGATGTCCTAGGCGGAGTGTTTGCTAGTGCTGTTGGGGAGGGTTTAAACTAAAGTGGCAGGGGGTTGGGAACCTGAGCGGGGAGACAGAGGAAAGGGAAACAAGGATAAAAGCTAAAGACAGGAAGGAGAAAAACAAAAGTAGAAGGCAAAGAACTCAACGGTTTAAATCAAACATGGTCACAGTAAATAATAATTCATATAGGTCTGAGAGCGTTAAAAAAACAAGCCTGAAGGCTTTGTGTCTTAATGCAAGGAGCATTCGGAACAAGGTGGATGAATTAGCTGCGCAAATAGAGGTAAATGAATACGATTTGATTGGGATTACAGAAACATGGCTCCAGGGTGGCCAAGGCTGGGAACTCAACATCCAGGGTTATTCAATATTTAGGAAAGATAGGCAAAAAAGAAAGGGAGGTGGGGTAGCATTGCTGGTTAAAGAGGGGATTAACACAATTGAAAGGAAGGATATTAGCTCTGATGATGCAGAATCTGTATGGGTAGAACTGAGAAATAACAAGGGGCAGAAAACGTTAGTGGGAGTGGTATATAGACCTCCAAACATTAATACAGAGGTTGGGGATGGCATTAAAAGGGAAATTAGAGAAGCATGCAGTAAGGGCACAGCAGTCATCATGGGTGACTTTAATTTACATATAGATTGGGCTAACCAAATTAGTAAAAATACTGTGGAGGAGGAATTCCTAGAATGTTTACGACATGGTTTTCTGGAACAATATGTCGAGGAACCAACCAGAGATCAGGCCATCTTAGACTAGGTATTATGTAACGAGAAAGGATTAATTAGCGATCTAGTTGTACGAGGCCCCTTGGGTCAGAGTGATCATAATATGATAGAATTCTTCATTAGGATGGAGAGTGAAGTAGTTGAATCAGAGACGAGGGTCCTGAATTTAAATAAAGGAAACTACGATGGTATGAGGCGTGAATTGGATAGGATTGATTGGGGAATGTCACTCAGGGGTTGACGGTGGATAGGCAATGGCAAACATTCAAAGCCTGCATGGATGAACTACAGAATTTGTTCATCCCAGTGTGGCATAAGAATAAAACAAAAAGGGTGACTCAACCGTGGCTAACAAGGGAAATTAGGGATAGCATAAGATCCAAGGAGAGGGCATATAAATTGGCCAGAAAAAGCGGTAGCCCTGAGGATTGGGAGCAGTTTAGGATTCAACAAAGGAGGACAAAGGGATTAATTAAGAAGGGGAAAATAGAATATGAAAGTAAGCTTGCTGGGAACATAAAAACTGACTGTAAGAACTTTTATAGATATGTGAAGAGAAAAAGATTAGTGAAATCAAGTGTAGGTCCCTTGCAGTCAGAAGCGGGGGAAGTTATAATGGGGAACAAAGAAATGGCAGCCCAATTAAATGCATATTTTGGTTCTGTCTTCACAAAGGAGGACACAAATAACCTCCCAGAGATGTTGGAGAACATACGGTCTGATGAAAGGGAGGAACTGAAAGAAATCAGTATTTGCAGGGAAATGGTGTTAGGGAAATTGATGGGATTGAAGGCCGATAAATCCCCAGGGCCTGATAATCTACATCCTAGGGTACTTAAGGAAGTGGCCCTAGAAATAATAGATGCATTGCTGATCATCTTCCAACATTCGATGGAATCTGGAACAATACCCATGGATTGGAGGGTAGCTAATGTTACCCCACTATTCAAAAAGGGTGGTAGAGAGAAAGTAGGGAATTACAGACCGGTATGCCTGACATCGGTATTGGGGAAAATGCTAGAGTCCATTATGAAGGATGTAATAGCTGAGCACTTGAAAAACAGTGACAGGATCGGACAAAGTCAACATGGATTTACAAAAGGCAAATCGTGCTTGACTAATCTACTGAAATTTTTTGAGGATGTAACTGGGAAAATAGATAAGGGAGAACCAGTAGATGTGGTGTATTTGGACTTTCAAAAGGCTTTCGATAAGGTCCCGCTTAAGAGATTAGCGTGTAAAGTTAAGGCACATGGGATTGGGGGCAAGGTATTGACTTGGATAGAGAATTGGTTGGCGGACAGAAAGCAGAGAGTAGGAATTAATGGGTCTTTTTCCGAGTGGCAAGCAGTGACTAGTGGGGTACCGCAGGGATCGGTCCTTGGACCCCAGCTATTCACAATATACATTAATGATCTAGATAAGGGAACTAAATGTAATATCTCCAAGTTTGCAGATGACACAAAGCTGGGTGGGAGTGTGTGCTGCGAGGAGGATACCGAGAAACTCCAGGATGATTTGGACAGGTTGGGTGAGTGGGCAGAAGCGTGGCAGATGCAATATAACGTGGATAAGTGCGAGGTTATCCACTTTGATGTCAAAAACAGAAAGGCAGACTATTATCTGAATGGCAATAGATTGGGAGAAGGGGAAGTGCAACGAGACCTGGGTGTCCTTGTGCACCAGTCGCTGAAAGTAAGCATGCAGGTGCAGCAGGCGGTGAAGAAAGCAAATGGTATGTTGGCCTTCATAGCAAAAGGGTTTGAGTATAGGAACAGTGATGTCCTGCTGCAGTTGTACAGAGCCTTGGTGAGACCACACCTTGAGTACTGTGTGCAGTTTTGGTTGCCTTATCTGAGGAAGGATGTTCTTGCCATGGAAGGAGTTCAGCGAAGATTCACAAGGCTGATACCTGGGATGGCAGGAATGACATATGAGGAGAGATTGGGTCGATTGGGCTTATACTCGCTGGAGTATAGAAGAATGAGAGGGGATCTCATCGAAACATATAAAATTCTGACAGGTCTGGACAAACTAGATGCAGGAAGAATGTTCCCGATGGTCGGAGAGTCCAGAACCAGGGGTCATAATCTAAGGATAACGGGTAAGCCATTTAGGTCAGAAATTGGGAAGAATTTCTTCACCCAGAGAGTGGTGAACCCGTGGAATTCTCTACCACAGAAGGTAGTTGAGGCCAAGTCATTAAATATATTCAAGAATGAGTTAGATATATTTCTCAAAGCTAAAGGTATTAAGGGATATGGGGAGAATGCAGGGACAGGGTACTGAGTTTGGATGATCAGCCATGATCTCATCGAATGGCGGAGCAGGCTCGAGGGGCCGAATGGCCTACTCCTGCTCCTATCTTCTATGTTTCTATGTTTGACACCTTTTGAATATCCCCAGGCCCAGTCAAGAAACCCAAAACACGAGGACAATGCAAACTCCGATTAAACAACAGATCGACAAGACGCAAGCCATTTGACACTTAGTAAAGTCGTTACTGTTGACGAGGTCTTACAATGACCAGGATTTGATTTGGTTTTGACAAGGCCACTTCAATTTAGTATAATTGAAGGCCCATCAAGCAGTTACAACAGTTGAAGTTCTCCAGTAAAGAGTGCAAGTTCAACAGAATTGAAAGCCGGTGTTGAACAGAGTTCAGGACAAGTAGGCAGAAGGCAGTTTCCACAGTTCTGCAAGAAGGCAGTTCCACAGCTCGGAAGAAGACAGTTTAAACAGAGGCGGAGTTACAGCAAGAAGTTCAACAAAGAAGGCCAACAACTTCACAAGCAGGCCGACACGCAAGAAGAAACCAGAGTGACTGCCTCAGTGACCATCGGACACCTCGCAGCAACAAGGGCCTTACGAAACCTTCTAATCAAAAGACTCTAAACCCTAACTCTAAACTGTCAAGGATTCGTTTGGTGAGCATTATCCCTGGTTCTCCAGAGTCCAACCTAGCTAGTGAAGTGGGATTGGGAGGGGCGAAGTATTCTTCTAATGTTATTTCCCTCGTTTGTACCGAAGTGTTCCCCACCTTTCGAGTGATAAGAGTGTTTGTGTTGTGTTTTACTTCCTTGAATAAAAGTCAAGACTCTTTCATCAAAACCTGTTGTCTACTGCATCTTTGTTCACAACCCCCAAATAAGTCCAAGGTCTAGAACCAGGATGGTGGGAGCGATTCGAACCGCTCGCTGAGTCAGAGCTGAGGCTGACCCCGACCACACCACCCCCTACAGCGGGAATGTGGAGTAATCGGATCAGCCATGATCTTATTGAATGGCGGAGCAGGCTCGAGGGGCCGAGTGGCCTCCTCCTGCTCCTAATTCGTATGTTCGTATGTATGTATGTTTGTATGTTCAAAATGGCAGGCCCCGAATTTAGCAGTGAGGCCCAACGCCAGCACAGACTGTGCTAAATTGGCCTGTTTCAGGCCCGAAAATGAAACAGGCACAAGGCTTAGAGATTTCTACTCCGACACATTTTCTCTTGATGAGTTTTTGCTTGAGGTTTTGGACTTGTTGGTCCTTGTGAAGCACAGGGTGACCACAAAAGCCAAGCAGTCAAGATGATTTCAAATTCCTTGGTGGGTGTCTAGTTTTGAAAGAAAGCCTCATCCACCAGAGCTGCATCAACAGCAAGGCAGTTTGGTGAGTGGTTTTGGTCCCGTTACCTTCCCAACACAATGAACCATGCTCTGTTGCAATATGATGTCTCAAGATTAAATTCACACAACAAGCAGAATCATTCAGCCGTGCCCAACCAAGCAGTGAAGTAATGATGGAAACTAATGTGGTTTACAGTCAGTCTCTGTCTGTCACTCCCAAAATTTACTGTGTGGGGAAACGTCCGCTAAATATTGACGCAGTCCCAGGGACCCCCTGTAAATACTGACACACTCCCGGGGACCCCCTGTAAATACTGACACACTCCCGAGGACTCCCCTGTAAATACTGACATACTCCCAGAGACCCCCGGTAAATACTGACACACTCCTGGGGACTCCCTGTAAATACTGACACACTCCGGGGTCCCCCTGTAAATACTGACACACTCCCGGGGACCCCCTGTAAATACTGACACACTCCCGGGGTCCCACTGTAAATACTGACACACTCCCGGGGACACTCTGTAAATACTGACACACTCCCGGGAACACCCTGGAAATACTGACACACTCCCGGGGACACCCTGTAAATACTGACACACTCCCAGAGACCCCCGGTAAATACTGACACACTCCTG
Source organism: Squalus acanthias (assembly GCA_030390025.1). NCBI lineage: Eukaryota > Metazoa > Chordata > Chondrichthyes > Squaliformes > Squalidae > Squalus > Squalus acanthias. The sequence goes on along the minus strand of JASTWF010000168.1, from coordinate 880,653 downwards.
GGGACTCCCTGTAAATACTGACACACTCCCGGGGTCCCCCTGTAAATACTGACACACTCCCGGGGACCCCCTGTAAATACTGACACACTCCCGGGGTCCCACTGTAAATACTGACACACTCCCGGGGACCCTCTGTAAATACTGACACACTCCCGGGGACCCCCTGTAAATACTGACACACTCCCGGGGACCCCCTGTAAATACTGACACACTCCCGGAGACATCCTATAAATGCTGACACTCTCCCGGGGACCCCCTGTAAATACTGACACACTCCCGGGGACCCCATGTAAAAAATTGACACACTCCCAGGGACTCCCTGTAAATACTGACACACTCCCGGGGACCCCCTGTAAATGCTGACACTCTCCCGGGCACCCCCTGTAAATACTGACACAATCCCGGGGACCCCCTGTAGATACTGACACACTCCCGGGGACCCCCAGTAAATACTGAAACACTCCCAGGGACCCCTGTAAATACTGACACAATCCCGGGGACTCCGTGTAAATATTGACACACTCCCGGTGACTCCATGTAAATACTGACAAACTCCCGTGGACCACCTGTAAATAGTGACACACTCCCGGGGGACCCCTGTCAATACTGAAACACTCCCGGGGACCCCCTGTAAATACTGACACACTCCCGGGGACCCCCTGTAAATATTGACACACTCCCGGGGACCCCCTGTAAATACTGACACATTCCCAGGGACCCTCTGTAAATACTAACACACTCCCGGGACCCCCCTGTAAATACTGACACACTCCCGGGGACACCCTGTAAATACTGACACACTCCCGGGGTCACACTGTAAATACTGACACACTCCCGAGGACCCCCTGTAAATACTGACATACTCCCGGGGACCCCCTGTAAATACTGACACACTCCCGGGGACCCCCTGTAAATACTGACACACTCCCGGGGACACCCTTAAATACTGACGCACTCATGGGGACCCCCTGTAAATACTGACATACTCCCGGGGACCCCCTGTAAATACTGACACACTCCCGGGGACACCCCTGTAAATACTGACACACTCCCGAGAACCACCTGCAAATACTGACACACACCGGGGACCCCTTGTAGATACTGACAAACTCCCGGGGACCCCCTGTAAATACTGACACACTCCCGGGGTGCGCCCTGTAAATACTGACAAACTCCCGGGGAAACCCTTGTAAATACTGACACACTCCTGGGGACCCCCTGTAAATACTGACACAATCCCGGGGTCCCACTGTAAATACTGACACACTCCTGGGGACACCCCTGTAAATATTGACACACTCCTGGGGACCCACTGTAAAAACTGACACACTCCAGGGGACTCCCTGTAAATACTGACAAACTTCTGGGGACCCCCCTGTAAATCCTCACGCACTCCCGGGGATCCCCTGTAAATACTGACACACACCCGGGGACACCCTGTAAATACTGACACATTCCCGGGAACCCCCTGTAAATACTGACACACTCCCGGGGAAACCCTGTAAATACTGACACATTCCCGGGGACACCCTGTAAACACTGACACACTCCCGGGGACCTCCTTTAAATACTGACACACTCCCGGGGACCCCCTGTAAATACAGACATACTCCTGGGGAGCCCCTGTAAATACTAACACACTCCCGGGGACTCCCTGTAAATACTGACACACTCCCGGAGACTCCTTGTAAATACTGACACACTCACGGGGAGCCCCTGTAAATACTGAGACACTCCCGGGGACCCCCTTTCAATACTGACACACTCCCGGGGATCACCTGTAAATACTGACACACTCCTGGGGACCTCCTGTAAATACTGACACACTCCCAGGGACTCCCTGTAAATATTGACACACACCCGGGGACCCCCTGTAAATACTGACACACTCCCGGAGACATCCTGTAAATACTGACACACTCCCGGGGACCCCCTGTAAATGCTGACACTCTCCCGGGGACCCCCTGTAAATACTGACACACTCCTGGGGACCCCCTGTAAATACTTACACACTCCCGGTGTCCCCCTGTAAATACTGACACACTCCTGGGGACCCCCTGTAAATACTTACACACTCCCGGTGTCCCCCTGTAAATACTGACACTCTCCCGGGGATCCCATGTAAATACTAACACACTCCCGGGGACTCCCTGTAAATACATACACACTCCCGGTGTCCCACTGTAAATACTGACACTCTCCCGGGGACCCCCTGTAAAAAATTGACACACTCCCGGGGACCCTCTGTAAATACTGACACAATCCCGGGGACCCCCTGTAAATACTGACACACTCCCGGGGACCCCCAGTAAATACTGAAACACTCCCAGGGACCCCTGTAAATACTGACACAATCTCGGGGACTCCGTGTAAATACTGACACATTCCCGGGGACCCCTGTAAATACAGACACACTCCCGGGGACCCCCTGTAAATATTGACACACTCCCGGGGACCCCCTGTAAATACAGACACACTCCCGGGGACCCCCTGTAAATATTGACACGCTCCCGGGGACCCCCTGTAAATACTGACACACTCCCAGGGACCCCCTGTAAATACTAACACACTCCCGGGACCCCCTGTAAATACTGACACACTCCCGGAGACACCCTGTAAATGCTGACACACACCCGGGGTCACACTGTAAATACTGACACATTCCCGAGGACCCCCTGTAAATACTGACACACTCCCGGGGACCCCCTGTAAATACTGACACACTCCCGGGGACCCCCTGTAAATACTGACACACTCCCGGGGACACCCTTAAATACTGACGCACTCGCGGGGACCCCCTGTAAATACTGACACACTCCCGGGGACCCCTTGTAGTTACTGACAAACTCCCGGGGACCCCCTGTAAATACTGACACACTCCCGGGGTCCCCCCTGTAAATACTGACACACCCCCGGGGACACCCCTGTAAATACTGACACACTCCTGGTGACCCCCTGTAAATACTGACACAATCACGGGGTCCCACTGTAAATAATGACACACTCCCGGGGACACCCCTGTAAATATTGACACACTCCTGGGGACCCACTGTAAATACTGACACACTCCAGGGGGTGCCCTGTAAATGCTGACAAACTTCTGGGGACCCCCCTGTAAATACTCACGCACTCCCGGGGATCCCCTGTAAATACTGACACACTCCCGGGGACACCCTGTAAATACTGAAACACTCCCGGGGAACCCCTGTAACTACTGAAACACCCCCGGGGACCCCCTCTAAATAGTGACACACTCCCGGGGAACCCCTGTAAATACTGACACATTCCCGGGGACCTCCTGTAAATACTGACACACTCCCGGGGACCCCCAGTAAATACTGACACACTCCCGGGGACCCACTGCAAATACTGACACACACCCGGGCACCCCCTGTAAATACTGACATACTCCTGGGGAGCCCCTGTAATACTAACACACTCCCAGGGACTCACTGTAATTACTGACACACTCCCGGGGTCCCCCTTTATATACTGACACACTCCCGGAGACTCCTTGTAAATACTGACACACTCACGGGGAGCCCCTGTAAATACTGACACACTCCCGGGGACCCGCTGTAAATACTGACACACTCCCGGGGATCCCTGTAAATACTGACACACTCACGGGGAGCCCCTGTAAATACTGACACACTCCCGGGGACTCCATGTAAATATTGAGACACACACGGGGACCCCCCTGTAAATACTGACACACTTCCGGGGACACCCTGGATATACTGAAACACTCCCGGGGAACCCCTGTAACTACTGAAACACCCCCGGGGACCCCCTGTAAATAGTGACACACTCCCGGGGTCCCCCTGTAAATACTGACACACTCCCGGGGACCCCCTGTAAATACTGACACACTCCCGGGGTCCCACTGTAAATACTGACACACTCCCGGGGACCCTCTGTAAATACTGACACACTCCCGGGGACACCCTGGAAATACTGACACACTCCCGGGGACACCCTGTAAATACTGACACACTCCCAGAGACCCCCGGTAAATACTGACACACTCCTGGGGACTCCCTGTAAATACTGACACACTCCCGGGGTCCCCCTGTAAATACTGACACACTCCCGGGGACCCCCTGTAAATACTGACACACTCCCGGGGTCCCACTGTAAATACTGACACACTCCCGGGGACCCTCTGTAAATACTGACACACTCCCAGAGACCCCATGTAACTACTGAAACACCCCCGGGGACCCCCTGTAAATAGTGACACACTCCCGGGGAACCCCTGTAAATACTGACACATTCCCGGGGACCTCCTGTAAAAACTGACACACTCCCGGGGACCCCCTGTAAATACTGACACACTCCCGGGGACCCCCTGCAAATACTGACACACTCCCGGGCACCCCCTGTAAATACTGACACACTCCTGGGGAGCCCCTGTAAATACTGACACACTCCCAGGGACTCACTGTAATTACTGACACACTCCCGGGGACCCCCTTTATATACTGACACACTCCCGGAGACTCCTTGTAAATACTGACACACTCCCGGGGACCCCCTGTAAATACTGACACACTCCCGGGGATCCCATGTAAATACTGACACACTCACGGGGAGCCCCTGTAAATAGTGACACACTCCTGGGGATTCTCTGTAAATACTGGCACACCCCCGGAACCGCTGTAAATAGTGACAAACCCTCAGGGACCCACTGTAAATACTGACACACTCCCGGGGACCCCTGCAAATACTGACAGACTCCCGGGGACCCCCTGTAAATACGGACACACTCCCGGGGACCCCCAGTAAATACTGAAACACTCCTGGGGATTCAATGTAAATACTGACACACTCCCGGGGAACGCCTGTAAATACTGACACACTCCCGGGACCTTTGTAAATACTGACACACTCCAGGGGACACCCTGTAAATACTGACACACTCCCAGAGACCCCCGGTAAATACTGACACACTCCTGGGGACTCCCTGTAAATACTGACACACTCCCGGGGTCCCCCTGTAACTACTGAAACACCCCCGGGGACCCCCTGTAAATAGTGACACACTCCCGGGGAACCCCTGTAAATACTGACACATTCCCGGGGACCTCCTGTAAATACTGACACACTCCCGGGGACCCCCTGCAAATACTGACACACACCCGGGCACCCCCTGTAAATACTGACATACTCCTGGGGAGCCCCTGTAATACTAACACACTCCCAGGGACTCACTGTAATTACTGACACACTCCCGGGGACCCCCTTTATATGCTGACACACTCCCGGAGACTCCTTGTAAATACTGACACACTCACGGGGAGCCCCTGTAAATACTGACACACTCCCAGGGACCCCCTGTAAATACTGACACACTCACGGGGAGCCCCTGTAAATACTGACATACTCCCGGGGATCCCCTGTAAATACTGACACACTCCTGGGGACCCCCTGTAAATACTGACACACTCACGGGGAGCCCCTGTAAATACTGACACACTCCCAGGGACCCCCTGTAAATACTGACACACTCACGGGGAGCCCCTGTAAATACTGACACACTCCCGGGGACTCCATGTAAATATTGAGACACACACGGGGACCCCCCTGTAAATACTGACACACTTCCGGGGACACCCTGGATATACTGAAACACTCCCGGGGAACCCCTGTAACTACTGAAACACCCCCGGGGACCCCCTGTAAATAGTGACACACTCCCGGGGAACCCCTGTAAATACTGACACATTCCCGGGGACCTCCTGTAAATACTGACACACTCCCGGGGACCCCCTGTAAATACTGACACACTCCCGGGGACCCCCTGCAAATACTGACACACACCCGGGCACCCCCTGTAAATACTGACATACTCCTGGGGAGCCCCTGTAAATACTGACACACTCCCAGGGACTCACTGTAATTACTGACACACTCCCGGGGACCCCCTTTATATACTGACACACTCCCGGGGATCCCCTGTAAATACTGACACACTCACGGGGAGCCCCTGTAAATACTGACACACTCCTGGGGATTCTCTGTAAATACTGGCACACCCCCGGAACCGCTGTAAATAGTGACAAACTCCCAGGGACCCACTGTAAATACTGACACACTCCCGGGGACCCCTGCAAATACTGACAGACTCCCGGGGACCCCCTGTAAATACGGACACACTCACGGGGACCCCCAGTAAATACTGAAACACTCCTGGGGATTCAATGTAAATACTGACACACTCCCGGGGAACGCCTGTAAATACTGACACACTCCCGGGACCTTTGTAAATACTGACACACTCCCGGGGACCCCCTGTAAATACTGACACACTCCCGGGGATCCCCTGTAAATACTGACACAAACCCGGGGACCCCTGTAAATACTGACACACTCCCGGGTACACCCTGTAAATACCGACACACTCCCGAGGACCCCTCTGTAAATACTGTCACACTCCCGAGGACCCCCTGTGAATGCTGACAAACTCTTGGGGACCCCCTGTAAATACTGACACACTCCCGGGGACCCCCTCTAAATACTGACACACTCCTGGGGAACCCCTGTAAATAATGACAAACTCCCGGGGACTCCCTGTAAATATTGACACACTCCAGGGGACACCGTGTAAATACTGACACACTCCCGGGGACACCGTGTAAATAGTGACACACTCCTGGGGACTCCCTGTAAATACTGACAAACTCCCGGGTACTCCCTGTAAATATTGACACACTCCAGGGGACACCGTGTAAATACTGACACAATTACAGTGGACCCCCTGTAAATACTGACACACTCCCGGGGACACAGTGTAAATAGTGACACACTCCTGGGGACTCCCTGTAAATACTGACACACTCCCGGGTACTCCATGTAAATACTGACACACTCTCGGGTACACCCTGTAAATACTGACACACTCCCGGAGACCACCTGTAAATACTGACACACTCCAGGGAACCCCCTGTAAATACTGACACACTCCGGGGGACCCCCTGTAAAAACTGACACACTCCAGGGGACCCCCTGTAAATACTGACACACTTCAGGGGACCCCCTATAAATACTGACACACTCCCGGGGACTCCCTGTAAATACTGACACACTCCCGGGGACCCCCTGTAAATACTGACACACTTCAGGTGACCCCCTGGAAATACTGACACACTCCCGGGGACACCCTGTAAATACTGACACACTCCCGGGGACTCCCTGTAAATACTGACACACTCCAGGGGACCCCCTGTAAATACTGACACACTCCCGGGGACACCGTGTAAATACTGACACACTCCCGGGGACACCGTGTAAATACTGACACACTTACAGTGGATCGCACTCTCGCCTCTTAGTCAGCAGTTTGTGAGTTCAAGTCGCACTCCAGAAACTTGAGCACAAAAATCTAGGCTGACCCTCACAGTGCAGTACTGAGGGAGCGCCGCACTGTCGGAGGGGCAGTACTGAGGGAGCGCCGCACTGTCGGAGGGGCAGTACTGAGGGAGTGCCGCACTGTCAGAGGGGCAGTACTGAGGGAGTGCCGCACTGTCGGAGGGGCAGTACTGAGGGAGTGCCGCACTGTCGGAGGGGCAGTACTGAGGGAGCGTCGCACTGTCGGAGAGGCAGTACTGAGGGAGCGCTGCACTCTCGGAGGGGCTGTACTGAGGGAGCGCTGCACTATCGGAGGGGCAGTACTGAGGGAGCGCCGCACTGTCGGAGGGGCTGTACTGAGGGAGCGCCGCACTGTCGGAGGGGCGGTACAGAGGGAGCGCTGCATTGTCGGAGGGGCAGTACTGAGCAAGTGCTGCACTGTCGGAGGGACAGTACTGAGGGAGCGCCGCACTGTCGGAGGGGCAGTGTCGTAAGAATGAGCCTTACGCGTGGTGAACTTAAAGTAAGCTTTAATCAACTAAAAAGGTGCTACATACAAGAGGTCTTACTCTATGCCTCTCCAGGATCCAACTGCTCAGTCCAGTATTTATCCTGGACTAATCACAGGAAGTGATGCAATAAAGTTCGAGTCACAGGAAGCTGTATTGTGTTACCACATTCTCCCCCCCCAAAAGATTAGGAGGCCGGGATGCTCCCTCCATTTCGTAGCCGCCGGACGAGGGAGAGCCGCACCCGTTTGGGTTCTCGTAGCGGTAGAGGGCCCCTAGCCCGTTTACCCGCCGCGGGCCGTGGACCAGAGTCCGAGTGATCCAGCCCGCTCTGTGAGGGGTCAGGACGATCCTGACTGTGTACTGGTGCCCGAACGGGTGTCGGGCAGGGCTGTGGCAGATCCGTTTCCGAGCGTATGGTACGGGGTGGATCGTGGCTGCGCGTGCGAGCCCCGACGGGCTCATAGTCAGTCTGCCCCAGGTCGGCACGCTGGAGTGAGGTACCAGCCGGCGTCAGATCCAGATCGTGATGAGAGGCACCTGGCGAGCCCAGAGATGTGCCTGGTACAATATCATCCCCTGGTGTCCCTCTATGTTTCGGCGGGCAGGGAGCCAGATCCCGCAATGACACGGTAGATTCCCGACCGTCAGGATACCGAATATAGGCGTAGGTAGGGTTGACGTCAGTGAGCTCAACCTCATCTACCAGGGGGTCATTCTTAGACGCCCGGACATATCTTCGGAGTAGCACTGGTCCCGGTGCAGTCAGCCACGACGGGAGAGATATCCCATAGGATGAGCGACGCTGAAATCGGAAGAACCGTTCATGAGGCGTCGTATTTGTGGCGGTCGAAAGGAGGGACCGTGTGGAGTGTAATGCGTCTGGAAGTACTGCTTCCCATTGCTGGTTGGGTAGGCCCCGAGATCTCAAAGCCAGACGTACCGCATTCCAGATGATAGCGTTAAAACGCTCGACTTGCCCATTCCCGACCGGATGATAAGGCGTCGTTCTGCTGGCAGCAATACCCCGTTCTGAGAGATAGGCCTTGAGTTCTCCTGACATAAAAGAAGGGCCCCGATCCGAATGAACATAGGATGCCATGCCACAGAAAGCAAATACCTGCTCAAGGCAGCTGATAACCGTGGTCGTCAGCATATTGGGGCAGGGAAAGGCAAACGGAAAACGGGAATACTCATCGACCATGGTCAATAGATAAGTGTTGCGAGTTGAAGAGGGCAACGGCCCCTTAAAATCGATGCTAAGCCGTTGCATTGGCTGGGTCGCATGTATGAGTATACCACCCGAGGGGCGGAAAAACTGAGGTTTCAATTCCGCACAGACTCTGCAGTCCGAGCACATCTTCTTTACATCCCCGGTAGAGAATGGGAGATTTCGGGACCGCACGAAGTGTAGCATGCGAGTAACGCCCGGATGACACAACCCATCATGGATGTCTACGAGCGTAGAGGGTGCCATGGCAGAGCAGAATGCTCGTGTGAGGGTATCCGGAGCCACATTCTCCTTGCCAGGTCGATAGTGGATGGTGTAACCAAAAGAGGCCAATTCCAGCCGCCAAAGCTGGATTTTATTATTTTTAATTTTGGTCCGTTTTCGATTATCGAGCATGAAGGCGACCGATCGCTGGTCCGTGATTAAGGTAAAATGCTGGCGAGCTAGGAGATGAGTCCACTTCCGTACTGCCTCTATGATGGCTGTAGCTTCTTTCTCGACTGGAGGATAATGTAGCTCAGCCCCTTGAAAAGTCCTGGACAAAAATACCACCGGACGACCTTCCTGATTCAGAGTGGCCGAGATCGCCACCTCCGAGGCATCACACTCAACAACAAAAGGAAGACTCTCATCGATGGAGTGAAGAGCCGCTTTCTCCAACTGTTTTTTCAGGAGGTTAAAGGCTGCAACAGCCGCTGTGTCTAGTGGGAATGTGCTGGCCTTCAGTAGAGGTTGGATTCGGTCCGAGAAGTTAGGAATCCATTTAGCATAGTATGCAAACAGGCCGAGGGCCCGGCGCAAGGAGGCCGGATTCTTAGGTGGCGGGAGCTCTTGGAGTGGGCGAAGCCTTTCAGGGTCAGGTTTAATGATGCCATTGCCCACACAATAGCCAAGGATCTTGATGGTTGGTTGTGACTCAATGGATTTAGCCGCATTTAATGTCAAATTACGGTGCTGGAGTGCATCCCAAAATCGTTGGAGATTGGCGTCATGTTCCCGCTGATTGCGACCTGCGACAGTAATATTGTCCAGATAAGGAAACGTATCCTTCAAGTCTTCCTGTTTGACCAGGTCATCCATTGCTCGCTGGAAGACAGCCACTCCATTAGTGACCCCAAAGGGGAGGCGACGAAATTGATACAGCCGTCCATTGGCTTCAAAGGCCGTATACTGCTTGTCTGAGACCTTCAAGGGTACCTGATGATAGGCACTTTTCAGATCATATGTTGAGAACACCGTGTACTCAGCCAGTTTATTAACCATATCATCGATGCGCGGCAATGGGTATGCGTCCAAGTCCGTATATTGATTGATGGTCTGTGAATAGTCAATGCACAGCCGTTTCTTGTGAGGTTGTAGAGGGTTCTTAACAATAACGACCTGGGCGCGCCATGGCGACGAACAAGGCTCGATGATATCCTCTGCTAAAAGCCGAGAAATCTCAGCCGCAATAAAAGACTGGTCTTCCTGACTGAAATGTTGTGACTTTGTTATAATCGGTTTGCATCGAGGAGGGATACTGGTAAACAGTGAGGGTTCATCCAGTGAAGCTGCTGACAATGCACAGAACGGTAATCGAGGTCGTATATTAGAAATAGTGAGTTCAGGTTTGGATCCGCCGAACTCAATGGTAAGCTTCTTATACTGCTTTTGAAAATCTAGCCCTAAGATAAGATCACTACATAAGTCCTTGAGCACCGAAAGCCGGGTGGAGGGATACCTGTGACCATTAAGTGTTATTTCAACCATACAAAAGCCAGAAATTCTGGTATTAAGTGATGACTGAGCCATCGCAATTGCCTGGTCCGATGGGAAAACATGTAGCTTTAACTCTGCAACAATCTGTTCCCTAATGAAACTATCAGTGCTACCTGAGTCAATTAAGGCATCTAAAGTATGTCCATTAATTGATGCTTTTGTAGCTGCATGGAATAGGTTCTGAGGACAAGCAGCTGTAATTGGTGTCGTTGCACAAAGAGTGGCTGAAACTCTAGGTGTGTTTCTTCGAGAGAAAACCCGAGAGGAAGCACGATAGATTTTAGCCGGAACATCTTGATAGGCCCTTACCGGGGCAGTTCGGTAGGACTTAGCTTGATAAGCCCTCGTAGAGGCTCTTGATAGGCAAACCTTTGCAAAATGACCCTTTTTGTTGCAATGACTGCAAAACGCATTGCGAGCAGGGCAGAATTTCCGAGGGTGAAACTCATCACCACAAAAGAAGCATTTCTTAGATTGCCAAGAGGCTGCCACAGTGGGGTCATCATCCTCTTCATCAGTGAAGTCATCAGATTGATCGTCAGGGATAAAGTCCTCCCTAATAGAGTTCACCTGTGGCCTCTTAAATTGCCTGACTGTAGTTAAGGCAGCAGACCGAGGTCTGGGCACTGTATAAAGGTCTGTATTTCTTTTTGCCAGATCTAGAGAGCAAGCCATGTCATAAGCTCTCTGAAGCTCAAGTGTCTTACTTTCCAGTAGACGCTGGCGTATAAATGGGGAGGCAAGCCCGCAGATGAAAGCATCACGGATCATTTCTTCACGGTACAGCTCAGCTGAGGCCGCCTGAAAGTTACAGTCCATACTAAGTCTGCGAAGCTCTTGGAGGAATTTATCAATGGATTCCTCCAGCCCTTGTTGGGCTGTAGCTAGTAGATGTCTGGCATAGACCTCATTCGGTGTCTTAGTATATAGTCTTTTAAGCGTCCGAATTGCCTCCTCGTAACTGCCCCATTCCTCAACATACTGAAATACATTCGGAGTGACACAGTTGATGAGTATCCGCAACTTTGTGTCATCATCAGCCTTGCAATATTCGAGAAAATTGTCAAACGTGCGATACCAGTGTTTCCACAACTTACCGGCTGCTGGGGTGTTTGGGTCCAAGTCAAGACACGATGGTTTAAGGATGTTTTCCATGATGGGTGATTCCCTGGATCCTTAGTTCCGAGTTCGTCCAAAAAGTTTGAGTGCGAAGTTTTTCAAAGTTGATTAAATTGTCGTAAGAATGAGCCTTACGCGTGGTGAACTTAAAGTAAGCTTTAATCAACTAAAAAGGTGCTACATACAAGAGGTCTTACTCTATGCCTCTCCAGGATCCAACTGATCAGTCCAGTATTTATCCTGGACTAATCACAGGAAGTGATGCAATAAAGTTCGAGTCACAGGAAGCTGTATTGTGTTACCACAGGCAGTACTGAGGGAACGTCGCATTGTCGGACGGGCGGTACTGAGGGAGCACCGCACTGTCGGAGGGGCAGTACTGAGGGAGCACCGCACTGTCGGAGGGGCAGTACTGAGGGAACGTCGCATTGTCGGAGGGGCGGTACTGAGGGAGCACCGCACTGACGGAGGGGCAGTACTGAGGGAGCACCGCACTGTCGGAGGGGCAGTACTGAGGGAACGTCGCATTGTCGGAGGGGCGGTACTGAGGGAGCACCGCACTGTGGGAGGGGCAGTACTGAGGGAGCGCCGCACTGTCAGAGGGGCGGTACTGAGGGAGCACTGCACTGTCGGAGGGGCAGTACTGAGGGAGCACCGCACTGTCGGAGGGGCAGTACTGAGGGAGCACCGCACTGTCGGAGGGGCAGTACTGAGGTAGCACCGCACTGTTGGAGGGGCAGGACTGAGGGAGCGCCGCACTGTCGGAGGGGCAGTACTGAGGGAGCGCCGCACTGTTGGAGGGGCAGTACTGAGGGAACGCCGCATTATCGGAGGGGCAGTACTGAGGGAGCACCGCACTGTCGGAGTGGCAGTACTGAGGGAGCGCTGCACTGTCGGAAGGGCAGTACTGAAGGAGCGCTGCACTGTCGGAGCGGCAGTACTGAGGGAGCGCCGCACTGTGGGAGTGGCAGTACTATGGAGTGCCGCACTGTCATAGGGGCTGTACTGAGGGAGCACAGCACTTTGGGAGGGGCAGTACTGAGGGAGCGCCTCACTGTCGGAGGAGTAGTACTGAGGGAGCGCCGCACTGTCGGAGGAGTAGTACTGAGGGAGAGCTGCACTGTCTGAGGGTCAGTACTGAGGAAGTGCTGCACTGTCTGAGGGTCAGTACTGAGGGAGCGCCGCACTTTCGGAGGGGCAGTACTGAGGGAGTGCTGCATTGTCTGAGGGTCAGTACTGAGGAAGTGCTGTACTGTCTGAGGTTCAGTACTGAGGGAGCGCCGCACTGTCGGAGGTGCCGTCCTTCGGATGAGACATTAAACCGTGGCCCCATCTGATATCTCAATTGGACTTAAAGGACCCTCTGGCACTATTTGAAAGAAAGCAGGGGAGTTCTGCCCCATGTCCTGGGGCCAATATTTATCCCTCAACCAACATCACTAAAACAGATGATCTGGGTCATTATCACATTGCTGTTTGTGGGAGCTTGTTGTGTGCAATTGGCTGCCGCGTTTCCTACTTTACAACAGTGACTGCACTTCAAAAAGTACTTCAGTGGCTGTGAAGCGCTTTGGGACGTCCTGAGATCGTGAAAGAAGCTGGAGAAATGTAAGTCTTTCTTTCTTTATCACCCCTGAACCGCCTGGCTCCAATTTTAAGGAGATGCCCCCTTGTTCTGGACTCCCCCCACCAGAGGAAATTACTTCTCTCTCTCTACCCTATCAAACCCTTTAATCATCATAAACACCTCAATTAGATCACAACCTGTAATCTTAATATATTTACACAATAAGGGTAAATACTTTCGATTATTTAATTTAACTGTCTCACTGGATGCCTGGCGTAACTGAGTAAATGGCCGGTTTACCACTAATAAGGATAATGAGTAATCCTCAGGTACATTAAGGAGTGCGAGGCAAGGGGAGGTGGCAGAAGCAGGCAGCTCTCTTTGACAGTAAGTGTTATCCAACATTGGTGAAAGGCGAACTGTCTTTTCCTCTTGTCTCTGGCTCCGATACGGCCTGGTCTCTGTCGCTAACTAGGCCTCTGACTCTGGCTTCGCGGCCTAGGCCGGAGGCTGAGGCCCTTCGGTGTTCCGGTCCCCGGCCTTCCGCCGCTTACCCTGGGGGACGCTGCCTTGGGACGGTCCGTGCTGGGATAGCCGCTCCCAGTCAGGGAAGGCCGAGGCCTGGTCATTTCAGTAGGCCTCGTTTCTCCCGGGTCGGGGGGAGAGATCAGGAAGGGTTCCCTGCTCCCGATCGCACTCCGGTGACAACTGGGAGGGACGCTCGTCCGCAGGTTGGGCGAGGGTGAGACAGACCCGTTTCTCCCCCGCCCGCCCGCCCGCTCCCCCAGCCACCGCCAAGGCTGAACCGCCTGCCGTCAATCCAGACTTAAGGCCCGT
>JASTWF010000168.1:838782-861282 GCA_030390025.1 Squalus acanthias | reverse complement strand
TCTACCCCAGAGGGCTGTGGAGGCTCAGTCTTTGAGTATATTCAAGGCTGAGATCGATTGATTGTTGGACTCTAGGGGAATCAAGGGATATGGAGATCGGGTGGGAAAGTGGAGTTGAGGTCGAAGATCAGCCATGATACAAAGATGGGAGGAAAAGCAGTGAGTGAGGAGGACATAAAAAACCTGCCAAAGGATATAGACAGGCTGAGTGAGTGGGTGGAAATTTGGCAGATGGAATATAATGTTGGAAAGTGTGAGGTTATGCACTTTGGCAGAAAAAATCATAGAGCAAGTTATTATTTAAATGGAAAGAAACTGCAAAGTGCTACAGTACAAAGGGATCTGGGGGTCCTGGTGCATGAAACACAGAAGGTTAGTATGCAGGTACAGCAGGTGATCAGGAAGGCCAATGGAATCTTGGCTTTTATTGCAAGGGGGATGGAGTATAAAAGCAGGGAAGTCTTGCTTCAGTTATACAGGGTACTGGTGAGGCCACACCTGGAGTACTGCGTACAGTTTTGGTTTCCATATTTAAGAAAAGATAGACTTGCTCTCGAGGCAGTTCAGAGAAGGTTCACTCGGTTGATTCCGGAGATGAGGGGGTTGACTTATGAGGAAAGGTTGAGTAGGTTGGGCCTCTACTCATTGGAATACAGAAGAGTGAGAGGCGATCTTATCGAAACATATAAGATTGTGAGGGGGCTTGATCGGGTGGAGGCGGGGAGGATGTTCCCACTGATGGGTGAGACTAGAACTAGGGGGCATAATCTTAGAATAAGGGGCTGCCGTTTCAAAACTGAGATGAGGAGAAACTTCTTCACTCAGAGGGTAGTAAATCTATGGAATTTGCTACCTCAGAGAGCTGTGGAAGCTGCGACATTAAATAAATTTAAAGCGGAGATAGACAGTTTCCTCGCTGATAAGGGAATGAAGGGTTATGGGGAGCGGGCAGGGAAGTGGAGGTGAGTCTAGGTTCGGATCAGCCATGATCCTATTGAATGGCTCGAGGGGCCGAATGGCCGACTCCTGCTCCTATTTCTTATGTTCTTATGTTCTAGGAGCAGAGGGATCTGGAGGTACAGATACACAAATCATTAAAAGTAGCATCGCAGGTTAATAAGGCCATAAAAAAGCAAACAAAGCACTGGGGTTAATTTCTAGAGGGATAGAATTGAAAAACAGAGAAGTTATGTTAAACTTGTATCGAACCTTGGTTAGACCACACTTGGAGCACTGTGCACAGTTCCGGTCTCCATATACCTTGGTTAGACCACACTTGGAGCACTGTGCACAGTTCTGGTCTCCATATACCTTGGTTAGACCACACTTGGAGCACTGTGCACAGTTCTGGTCTCCATATACCTCGGTTAGACCACACTTGGAGCACTGTGCACAGTTCTGGTCTCCATATACCTTGGTTAGACCACACTTGGAGCACTGTGCACAGTTCTGGTCTCCGTATACCTTGGTTAGACCACACTTGGAGCACTGTGCACAGTTCTGGTCTCCATATACCTTGGTTAGACCACACTTGGAGCACTGTGCACAGTTCTGGTCTCCATATACCTTGGTTAGACCACACTTGGAGCACTGTGCACAGTTCTGGTCTCCATATACCTTGGTTAGACCACACTTGGAGCACTGTGCACAGTTCTGGTCTCCATATACCTTGGTTAGACCACACTTGGAGCACTGTGCACAGTTCTGGTCTCCATATACCTTGGTTAGACCACACTTGGAGCACTGTGCACAGTTCTGGTCTCCGTATACCTTGGTTAGACCACACTTGGAGCACTGTGCACAGTTCAGGTCTCCAGAGACCTTGGTTAGACCACACTTGGAGCACTGTGCACAGTTCTGGTCTCCGTATACCTTGGTTAGACCACACTTGGAGCACTGTGCACAGTTCTGGTCTCCATATACCTTGGTTAGACCACACTTGGAGCACTGTGCACAGTTCTGGTCTCCATATACCTTGGTTAGACCACACTTGGAGCACTGTGCACAGTTCTGGTCTCCCTGTACCTTGGTTAGACCACACTTGGAGCACTGTGCACAGTTCTGGTCTCCATATACCTTGGTTAGACCACACTTGGAGCACTGTGAACAGTTCTGGTCTCCATATTATAAAAAGGATATCGAGGCACTGGAGAAGGTGCAGAGAAGATTTACTGGAATGATTCCAGAACTGAAAGGTTATATCCATCAGGAAAGATTTTTTCAGGATAGGGCTCCTTTCTCTAGAAAAGAGAAGTCTGAGGGGTGACCCGATAGAGATCTATAAGACTATGAAAGGGTTCGATAGGGTCAATGTAGAGAAGATGTGGGCGAGACCAGAACTAGGGGCCATCAATATAAGACAGTCACTAATAAATCCAATAGGGAATTCAGGAGAAACTTCTTTCCCCAGAGAGTGGTGAGAATGGGGAACTCGCTACCACAGGGAGTGGTTGAGGCGAAGAGCAGAGATACATTTAAGGGGAAGCTGGATAAAGACATGAGGGAGAAAGGAATAGAAGGATATGGTGATGGGGTGGGAGGAGGCTGGTGTGGAGCACAAACACCGGCACGGACTGGTTGGGCCGAATGGCCTGTTTCTGTGCTGTAAATACTTTGTAACTTTTCCGTTCTTCTGACTCACTGTCCCTCTCCATACACACAGCTCAATCCTCGTTCCAGTCCCTCCTTAGACTGGATCCCATTGTTTATCAGGAATCACCTTGGCTTATGGACTAGATGGGAAGCAGAGGTAACAAGGGTTAGCAAATTCCAAGGCAGACACAGAATCTGAAGTGAGGTGGATTTAAGACTTCCGATCCCTTTATCCGATCTTCCTTTCATCTGCTCTTACTCTTTCTGCTCTCTTTCCCTTTCTGGCCCGATCCCTCTCTCTCTCTCTTTTACCTTCCTTCTACCGCTATCTCTCCTCTTGCGTTCCCTCTCCTTTTTCTCGTCCTCTCTCATTC
Organism: Squalus acanthias; assembly: GCA_030390025.1. NCBI lineage: Eukaryota > Metazoa > Chordata > Chondrichthyes > Squaliformes > Squalidae > Squalus > Squalus acanthias. Next base: position 858,316 of record JASTWF010000168.1, on the reverse strand, counting down.
CTTCGGTGCCCTCTCTTTATTCCTGGCTCCCTTCCCTCGTGTGTTTCTTCCCTCCCGCTCATTCTGTTGACCCTCGCCGTGAGGCTCCCTGTGGTCGAATAGTCCGCCCGCCATGGCACTCTTCAATGGTTGGTTGACCAGGTTGTTGGCATGCACTGTGACACTCCCGATGGTCGAATAGTCCGCCCGCCATGGCTCTCTTCAATGGTTGGTTGATCAGGTTGTTGGCATGCACTGTGACGCTCCCCGTGGTCGAATAGTCTGCCCACCGCGGCGCTCCTCAATGTTTGGCTGACCAAACGGTTGGCATGCACTGTGACACTCCCCATGGTCGAATAGTCCGCCCACCACGATGCTCCTCAATGGTTGGCTGACCAAGCGGTTGGCATGCACTGTGACACTCCCCATGGTCGAATAGTCCGCCCACCGCGGTGCTCCTCAATGGTTGGTTGACCTGCCGGTTGACCCTGGCTGTGACTCCTCCCCTCCCCCGCCCTCCCATGGCTGAATTCCTTTGCCTGCGCCTCCGCTCCCCCCTCGTTCAGTGCTGGACCTCACGCTGGCCTCTGTTGCAATGTGTTGCAGGCGAATCAACGGACATCTCAGAGAGGCCTTCAGAGATCTGATCTTCTCGTGAGGACGGTCATCCGGAGCGTTCGCTGTGACCAGACTCGTTTGTGAGCGTTCAGCAAGCCGCTCGACCGCCCTGCGTTTACTAACCCTTGTATAACACAATCCTTGTCTGTTTCCCCACTGCTGTATCTATAACATGCGGCACGATGTATATTGGTAATGTGAGAACGACACATCCCACCTGTGACTACCATAGCAGGAAGCGATTTCTGTGCCTCTTGTGACAGGAGCCAATGAAAATTAAACCCTATTCAATCCTGGAATTTGCGTTGATTTATGTAACGTGCTGTACACTACATGTTTGAATGACTTGATGCTCTCCAGAAACAACTGTAGGACCAACACACACACACCCTTTATTAATAAAAAAAACTTGCAATTCTCCAGCGCCTTTCACGACCACCGGATGTCCCAAAACGCTTTACAGCCAATGAAGTACTTTTGGAGTGTAGTCACTGTTGTAATGTGGGAAACGCAGCAGCCAATTTGCGCACAGCAAGATCCCACAAACAGCAATGTGATAATGACCAGATAATCTGTAAATCAGATAAATATTGGCCAGGACACCGGGTAAACTCCCGTGCTCTTCGAAATAGGATGGGAAATAGTCCACCTGAGAGAGAGAGCAGACGGGGCCTCGGTTTAACATCTCCTCCGATAGTGCAGCGCTCCCTCAGTACTGCCCCTCCGACAGTGCGGCGCTCCCTCAGTACTGCCCCTCCGAAAGTGCGGCGCTCTCTCAGTACTGGCCCTCTGACAGTGCGGCGCTCCCTCAGTACTGCCCCTCCAACAGTGCGGCACTCCCTCAGTACTGCCCCTCCAACAGTGCGGCGCTCTCTCAGTACTGGCCCTCTGACAGTGCGGCGCTCCCTCAGTACTGCCCCTCCGACAGTGCGGCGCTCCCTGAGTACTGCCCTCCGACTGTGCGGTGCTCCCTCAGTACTGCCCCTCCGCCAGTGCGGCGCTCCCTCAGTACTGCCCCTCCGACAGTGCGGCGCTCCCTCAGTACTGCCCCTCCAACAGTGCGGCACTCCCTCAGTACCGCCCCTCCGACAGTGCGGCGCTCCCTCAGTACTGCCCCTCCGACAGTGCGGCGCTCCCTCAGTACTGCCCCTCTGACAGTGCAGTGCTCCCTCAGTACCGCCCCTCAGTCAGTGCGGTGCTCCCTCAGTACTGCCCCTCCGACAGTGCGGCGCTCCCTCAGTACTGCCCCTCCGACAGTGCGGCGCTCCCTCAGTACTGCCCCTCCGACAGTGCGGCGCTCCCTCAGTACTGCCCCTCCGACAGTGCAGTGCTCCCTCAGTACTGCCCCTCCGACAGTGCGGCGCTCCCTCAGTACTGCCCCTCCGACAGTGCGGTGCTCCCTCAGTACTGCCCCTCCGACAGTGCGGCGCTCCCTCAGTACTGCCCCTCCGACAGTGCGGCGCTCCCTCAGTACTGCCCCTCCGACAGTGCGGCGCTCCCTCAGTACTGCACTGGAGTGTCAGCCTAGCTTTACTGTGCTCAAGTGCCTGGAGTGGGAGTTGAACCAACAACCTTCCTACTCAGAGGCGAAGGGGCTCCCCACTGAGCCACGGCTGACACTACAATAGATCAAGTCTGGTTAAATACTTGAAGGGGCAAAATTCAGATTGAAACGGTAGCGTAGTGGTAATGTCATTGGACTGCTAATCTAGTTAGATCTGGATGTGAGTTCCAATCCCACCACGGCAGTAGGGGAATTTAAATTCAGTTAATTAAATAAATCTGGAATAAAAAGCTATTATCAGTAATGGTGACTGTGAAACTACCGGATTGATGTATAAGACCCATCTGGTTCACTAATGTCATTTAGGGAAGGAAATCTGCTGTCCTTACCCGGTCTGGCTTATATGTGTCTCCAGACACACAGCAATGTGGTTGACTTTTAACTGCCCTCTGAAACTCAGTTGTAACAAACTGCTCGGTAAATCCTTCACCACACGGACTGCAGCGGTTCAAGAGGGTGGCTCGCCACCGCCTTCTGAAGGAGCAATTAGGGATGGGCAGTAAATTCTGTCCCCCCAGCAACAGGCTGACTGTGGACAGCTCTACCAATGAGCTGGCACCGGGGCGATGGGCCGAATGGCTTCCTGCTGCGCCTTATCATTCCGTGAAAGGTAACCAGGACAAACACACAGGAAGTGCTGGGCTCGCTCAGCAGGTCTGGGGAGAGAGAAACAGAGGCCTGAATTCTCCCATTAAAAAACGGGAAGGTTTTAAAAATTTGTTTATGGGATGTGGGCGTCGCTGTCAACGACATCATTTATTGCCCATCCCTAGTTGCCCTTGAGAAGGTGGTGGTGAGCCGCCTTCTTGAACCGCTGCAGTCCGTGTGGTGAAGGTGCTCCCACAGTGCTGTTAGGGAGGGAGTTCCAGGATTTTGACCCAGCGACGATGAAGGAACGGCCGATATATTTCCAAGTCAGGATGGTGTGTGACTTGGAGGGGAACTTGGAGGTGGTGGTGTTCCCATGCGCCTGCTGCCCTTGTCCTTCTAGGTAGTAGAGGTCGCGGGTTTGGGAGGTGCTGCCAAAGAAGCCTTGGCGAGTTGCTGCAGTGCATCTTGTAGATGGTACACACTGCAGCCACGGTGCGCCGGTGGTGGAGGGAGTGAATGTTTAAGGTGGTGGATGGGGTGCCAATCAAGCGGGTTGCTTTGTCCTGGATGGTGTCGAGCTTCTTGAGTGTTGTTGGAGCTGGACTCATCCAGGCAAGTGGAGAGTATTCCATCACACTCCTGACTTGTGCCTTGTAGATGGTGGAGAGGCTTTGGGGAGTCAGGAGGTGAGACACTCACCGCAGAATACCCAGCCTCTGACCTGCTCTTGTTGCCACAGTATTTATGCGGCTGGTCCAGTTAAGTTTCTGGTCAATGGTGAGCACCAGGATGTTGATGGAGGGGGATTCAGCGATGATAATACCGTTGAATGTCAAGGGGAGGTGGTTAGACCCTCGCTTGTTGGAGATAGTCATTGCCTGGCACTTGTGTGGCGCGAATGTTACCTGCCACTTATCAGCCCAAGCCTGAATGTCGTCCAGGTCTTGTTGCATGCGGGCATGGACTGCTTCATTATGTGAGGAGTTGTGAATGGCGCTGAACACTGTGCAGTCATCAGCGAACATCCCCATTTCTGACCTTATGTTGGGGGGGAAGGTCATTGATGAAGCAGCAGGTATAACCGGACAACAGGGGGGCGGGAATGGAGAGCAGTCAGTCATCATAGTTACAGAGCCGTGGGAGGGGAGCGCTGCCGATCCTCGTGCCTAAGCAGAACATTTAATTTAAGTAGAATTACATTTAACACCTGCACTGCTCATCGATAATATCATAAATTGGTCCTTAAAGGGGCCCCTCATTAACATATTTAAAGGGCCATGGCGCCTAAATGGTGAGAGATTGCAGAGCTCTGAGATGCAGAGAGATCTGGGTGTCCTAGTGCATGAATCGCAAAAGGTTAGTATGCAGGTACAACAAGTAATTAGGAAAGCTAATCAAATGTTATCGTTTATTGCGAGGGGAATTGAATACAAAAGTAGGGAGGTTATGCTTCAGTTATCCAGGGCATTGGTGAGCCCACATCTGGAGTACTGTGTACAGTATTGGTCTCCTTATTTAAGGAAGGATGTAAATGCGTTGGAAGCAGTTCAGAAAAGGTTTACTAGACTAATACCTGGAATGGGCGGGTTGTCTTATGAGGAAAGGTTGGACAGGCTAGGCTTGTATCCGCTGGAGTTTAGAAGAGTAAGGGGTGACTTGATTGAAACATATAAGATCCTGAGGGGTCTGGACAGGGTGGATGTGGAGAGGATGTTTCCTCTTGTGGGAGAATCTAGAACTAGGGGTCACTGTTTAAAAATAAGGGGTCGCCCATTTAAGACAGAGATGAGGAGAAATTTTTTCTCAGAGGGTCGTGAGTCTTTGGAACTCTCTTCCTCAGAGGGCGGTGGAAGCAGAGTCTTTGAATGTTTTTGAGGCAGAGGTAGATAGATTCTTGATAAGCAAGGGGGTGAAAGGTTATCGGGGGTAGGCGGTGTAAGCTTCGCAAAATTCCCCAGAAACTCCGCAGAACCCTAAAAGGGGTGATTTTTGGATTTTTTCTTACAAATTTGGGATGATGGGACATAAGTGAAGTGATTTGAGGTAAAAACCTCAGTTTTGGACATTTTAAAGATCAGGGAAGAAAAACCCTGAGAAAAAATGACTTTTGAAAATGACTATGGGAAAAAAACACCTTTGCGAAGGGGCGTGGTGAGGCAGTGGACAGCTTTTGGGGTCAAGCTGTCTGGAATTTGTTTGCACTGCAATCCAGGTAGGAGGAAGAACCTCACCCAATACCTCACAACACATCCAAAATTGAATAATTCAAGACACCTTTTCAATATTCCCAAGGCCCAAACAGGATGCCAGAAGCCTGTAAACAATAAAACATCTAGTTCAGCCATTACTTCATCAAAAACCAATCAGCCAGGTATCTATAGGGACAAGATTTGGTGCGTAGATAAAGGCCCTGCCTAAATGGGAGACATCGGAAGCCATCAGGACAATTTAACACCAAGTTAAACCCATCAAAACTTAACAAGCCCGCAAAACTAAGACAATGGAATGAACAGGCCTCAACTGAAACCTAAATCACTTCAACACGAAACCGATTTAGTAAGGGGGTTTTGGCGCGAAATAGACAAAGGGTCTGAACAGTATAATTGAGGGCCTAATCCCCCAAGAAAGTCTCTCTCAGCTCTGTTCCAGTTGCAGCAAGTTCCAGCAAGACACTACCAGCCACACGACACGAGCAGGAGGAAGAGAGAAGCAGCAAGGCCATGAGGCAGACCCGGGGCGAGATCGGAGGCAAGGACCGACTAGGCCAGGCAAGGGCTAGAGCTGAGTCCACTGGGAGTGAGTCGGCATCGCTCAGCACACGGTCTAGCACTAGCAGCCACTAGCCAAGGTCACTGGAGGCTGGGAGTGAGTCGGCATCGCTCAACCCACGGTCCAGCCCCAGAAGGTACCGCCCCGACAAGCCTCCAACGCAACAAAACTCGACGACCAGACCACCATCGCAGATTTCACAGACCAGTACCATGTGGGGACGGCAGGCCCCAAAGGACAAAAGGAGAGTACCTCAAAATCTCAATCAACTTACCTGGCTGGATTTCGCACTGTCAAAACCCCTGTTTGGTGAGCATTATCCCTGATCTCCTGAAACCGAAACCTAGCTAGATAGTGGGATTTTTGGGAGGGATAAGGGTTTTTGTATATTGTCTTTCTCCCTCGCCTGTACCGTGTGTTCCCCAACCTGTTTAAGTGTTAAGCGTGTTTTAAGTTTGTTACCTTTTCTTTTAATAAAAGTCAAAATTCTTTCATCGGAACCTGTTGTCTACTGCAATTTTATTCACAACCCCTAAATAAGTCCAAGGTCTAGAACCAGGGGCGTGGGAGCGATTCGAACCGCTCACTGAGTCAGAGGTGAGGCTGACCCCTACCACACCACCCCCTACATAATGGCGACCACGGCACGAACTTGGCAAAAGGGTTGTGAAGCAGTAGACACTGATTCGGAAGAGAGAACTGTAATGGAAGAAAGGATTTCAGATTATGTGTTCAGCAAGGTGAATATGGAAAAGAAGTGGGTCACTAATCTGTTAAAGATTGGGCGCCCGGTAGATACAGCAGCTAAATGGACAGAAGGGAATGATCATAAAAAAACCTTAGAAAAGGCAGTCTGGCTGATGTGCTTCAAGAAACAGATCCAACTTTTGGACAGACTCGTTGAAGCACAGGCAGCCGAGATTCGGGAGTCAGCCCTGGAAGTCCAAACAAAGGCCCTAGCAGGGGAGAAGTTACTGTTAGCATTGCAGGCGCTAAACCAGGAAAGGGTGCAGTTAGTGGGGGAGCATAAGACCCGGCAGGAATATTTACAGTGTCAGGTCACAGAGGCCAAGAACAATGAGCTGAGGTTGCGGGAAAAGAATGCCCGCCTGGCAAAACAAGTAAGAGAGCAGGAGGAGACAGTAAAAGGCTTACAGGTAGCCTATAAGGTAATGAGCGCACAGGGGTTTGAGGATGCAGACCATGGCCCCTGCCAGAAGCAGATAGAGAGTCTGAACCTTGCTCTAAGGAAGGCAAAAGGCATGGTGTGCCTCATAAGCCCGAGTGCAGCTCGGGTCGACTTTACAGGGAACCTGGGGAGAACGGTTCAGACACCACAGATAGTGCCAAGGGACGACCCGGTTGAGGAGCAGGAGGGCCCACGACCACCACCCATAGCGCTAAACTTTAGCGAAGTCTGGCAAGAAAGGGGGGTGGAGTTAGGGGCAGAAGCTGAGGTGGAAAAACCCCCGCAAGAGAGGCTGGGACCGGGGCCGATGTGCCCGGCCCGGCAGCAAAGGTTTGGCCCACCCGCTGATAACGGGGATGGGGGACCCCTCCAAAACCAGTTCGTAGTTCCCCACGGTACCCAACAGCTCAGGGTTATGGTAAGCCACCTGAGTAAACTCACCCAACAGGGAGACTCCTCAATGCACTTCATGGAAGTGGAACAGGCAGCAGGCATCAATGACTGTGATGATGCCGAGATGGCAAAAATACTCCTGTTCTCACTGGATGGCAAGCTATACCAGTCCCTGCCTGCTGAGAGCAAGAGAGGACAGAATGGGTATGCTGCCGTCAGAGAGGAAGTTTTAGAGGCCATGGGGATGAATGAGGGAAGTCCTTTCTCCCGGGTGGAGAAAACAGTGCAGCTCGAAGGGGAGGCCCCTCAGGCTTTCGCAGACAGGCTGTGGCCCGTGTACAGGGGTGCTTGTAATGGGGATCTCGACAGGGCTCACCTAAACCGGGACGAGCTGGCCCACTGGCTCCGAAGCCTAGTGGCAAACAGCTTGCCACGGATCAAAACCCAGGCTGAGCTTTGGTTTGACCCGAAAGACCCCCCGGGTCACCGAGGAGGCAGCGGTCAGACAGCTGAACCTGGCCTACCGGAACGGTAGAGGGGCTGAAGAGCCCCCACTAAAAGGGAAAGTGCATGAAATAAAACCCGGCCAGAGTAGGAAGGAGTGGCATCAGGAAGGGAATAACCCTTCCAGCACAAAGCTTAACTGTTATGGGTGTGGGAAGGATGGTCACTGGAGGAAGGAGTGTAAGAATCCTTGGAAGGATAACAAGGGAAAGAATTCCTCAGCCCCAGCCCAAAAGGCAGAGACAGGGATCCCTCCCGCCACGGTCGAGTCATTTTTGGACGCCATGAGGTCCCTATTGACTGGCCCAGGGAAGGTAGCAGCAACCACCGGTGCTCTGACCCCATCAGCCCCATACAACGCAGACCTATGACTAGAACCAGCGCAGCCTGTCCACCTGTGTTCCCCGGGATACGATGGTAAGATTGGGGTGGAGAAAGTGCAGGGGAGATGTTTGGTGGACACCGGAGCTGCCAGCACGGTGGTCCATTCGGAAGACCTGACCAATTCACCCAGGTCTAACGGGGTCCCGTACAGTTTAATGGGATTCACAGGGAACAAGCAGGCTGGGGCAATGTCCAAACCTTTGGACATAGATTTAGGATCCCTCCATACCACGTGGGAGGGTAACCTATTGGCCGGCATGTTGGCCAAGCAGGGGGCCAGGGAAGGAGAGTTCTGGGATCCCTGTAAAGCAGGTCCGGTAGCCGCAATCCGGGACAAGGGAGGCACACAGGAGGTAGCTTTGCCCCCGGACATAAAGCAGGTCCAAGCCCAGAATCCCGTCCTTAAGGCAGTCCTGGTAAAGAGAGAGAATGGGGAGTCCCTAGAAGGTCCGTTCAGGGCAGAGGACGAGATTTTAAAACAGAGTCACTGGCAAGCAGCCAGTAACCTGGGGAGCCAGCACCAGAAAGATCGGCTGCTGTTAGAACCCCAGAGAACCCACGAGTGGGAGATTGACCAGTGTAAACTGTTTAAACCTAAAAGGGAACAGCCAGCAAAGGTGGACTGCCCCCAAGTTAGAAATCCTCAGCCTGCAGCATTAGGCTGCAGAGAGTTACCTGCCCCCGACACAGGTTTCGAAGAGGTACAGGCTGAGGATAGAAATCCCCAGCCAGCAGCTGTGGCAGACTCACAGACTGCAGCGGTGAGGACAGGGGCTTGTATCACAGAAGGGTAGACTCCATCGATCATGTGGGACTCAGGCACTCCCCCAGTGGCCAGAGCCCTAAGAAGGTCTCCCCGCACACCACAGCCTAAACCACCCTGGTCTCCAGTCTACCAGTTTAAAGGGTCCCACCCAAAGAGGGTTGTAACCCGTAAAGAAACGCCCAAGGTCAGGGATCAGTCTGAGGACAGGGATCCCCAGCCTACAGCCTCCTGCAGAGAGGGTCTCACAGAGGCAGCTGTGAGCCAAGAACACAAGAAGGGTCCCCAGCCTGCGGTCTCAGTCTACGAGGAACCCACAGGACAGGACAGGGCGGCCACACCAAAGGGAGTAGTGTGCTGCAGCCCGCACAGGGTTTAGTCTGGCTGCTCGGAGACGGGCGGCGAATGTACAGAGGTTTTAATGTATTTTAGTGTTTTACAGTTTGGTAGTTTTAGGATTTTTTAAGAATTAAGGATTTTAGTGAGTAAGTTTGAAAGTTTCTCGAGAATCGATCACCTGTCCAGCCAGAGAACCTTCTCGGGACATGGCTGTCTGTTTTGTGTGTCCCTACAGAAAGGAAATCGGCATGAGAAAGGTTCTGCTCCTGCTCGCCCTGGTAGGGGTGAGCATCGGTGACTTGCTGTGCACTAAATGCAAGGGAAAGGACTGAGTGCTCCGGTCCCGACATGAGAAAGCATGGGACCAGCATTGCAATAAAGCCTATGGCCTGGTTTAGGGCGAGCCTTAATTTGTTTTTATTAAAATGAATAAAGTTTGTGATCGTGTATTATTTTACTGTGTATGTACTATAGTTTTCCAAGTGGTGTAGGGGTGTTGGACCCCCTCCGTGCTTGGATGTGTATGTATTACTGATTCTTACCTGTATGTACCTGAAACACCACATTTAAAGGGGAATGTATGTTTGGGTTTTAGTTTAGGGATTACAGGGGAAGGTTGTCTTTCGGGGATCAGGATTTTTGTCCACCCAGGACGATACTGTAGTGAACTGAAAGTATCGAAGGGGGGAATGTAAGGTTTCCAAAATTTACAGATCCCCAAAACCTAAGGAAAAAGGACTTTGGGACTACCCCACAGTGATAAAAATGCATTTGGGCCTCACATAAGGAATTTAAGGCCAAGTTTTGGCATTTTAAAAGGACATGTCTGGACATGTAAGGGAGAAAAGGCTGCACAGGAGGTGGGCTCAACCTCTGTAAATAGCAGTTTGGGGTATTGCATTGTCTGGGAATCGGGATGACCTCACTCAAGCTCCAGCAAGCATTAACATTTGGACAATAGGCCCTGGGAGAAGGCAGCCCCACCCAAAACACAGGCCCCATTAAAACCTATCACAGACCCATCAAAACCATGCATAATTCAAATTTTTCAAGGCAGGAAGTGAATGGGTGACCACCAGGCAGAGTAAGAGGTGCAGGCAGGTAGTGCAGGGGTCCCCTGTGGCCATCCCCCTCTCAAACAGATATACCACTTTGGATGCTGTTGGGGGGGATGACTTATCAGGGGAAGGCGGCAGCAGCCAACTTCCTGGCCCCATGGGTGGCTCTGCTGCACAGGCTGGGAGGAAAAAGTGTGGAAGAGCTATAGTGATAGGGGATTCAATTGTAAGGGGAATAGATAGGCGTCTCTGCGGCCGCAAACGAGACTCCAGGATGGTGTGTTGCCTCCCTGGTGCAAGGGTCAAGGACGTCTCGGAGCGGCTACAGAACATTTTGGAGGGGGAGGGCGAACAGTCAGTTGTCGTGGTGCACATAGGCATCAACGATATAGGTAAAAAACGGGATGAGGTCCTAAAAGCAGAATATAGGGAGTTAGGAGGTAAATTAAAAAAGAGGACCTCAAAGGTAGTAATCTCAGGATTGCTACCAGTGCCACGTGCTAGTCAGTGTAGAAATAGGAGGATATTTCAAATGAATATGTGGCTAGAGGAATGGTGCAAGGGGGAGGGATTCAAATTCCTTGGACATTGGAACCGATTCTGGGGGAGGTGGGACCAGTACAAACGGGCCGGTCTGCACCTGGGCAGGGCCGGGACCGATGTCCTAGGCGGAGTGTTTGCTAGTGCTGTTGGGGAGGGTTTAAACTAAAGTGGCAGGGGGTTGGGAACCTGAGCAGGGAGACAGAGGAAAGGGAAACAAGGATAAAAGCTAAAGACAGGAAGGAGAAAAACAAAAGTAGAAGGCAAAGAACTCAACGGTTTAAATCAAACATGGTCACAGTAAATAATAATTCATATAGGTCTGAGAGCGTTAAAAAAACAAGCCTGAAGGCTTTGTGTCTTAATGCAAGGAGCATTCGGAACAAGGTGGATGAATTAGCTGCGCAAATAGAGGTAAATGAATACGATTTGATTGGGATTACAGAAACATGGCTCCAGGGTGGCCAAGGCTGGGAACTCAACATCCAGGGTTATTCAATATTTAGGAAAGATAGGCAAAAAAGAAAGGGAGGTGGGGTAGCATTGCTGGTTAAAGAGGGGATTAACACAATTGAAAGGAAGGATATTAGCTCTGATGATGCAGAATCTGTATGGGTAGAACTGAGAAATAACAAGGGGCAGAAAACGTTAGTGGGAGTGGTATATAGACCTCCAAACATTAATACAGAGGTTGGGGATGGCATTAAAAGGGAAATTAGAGAAGCATGCAGAAAGGGCACAGCAGTCATCATGGGTGACTTTAATTTACATATAGATTGGGCTAACCAAATTAGTAAAAATACTGTGGAGGAGGAATTCCTAGAATGTTTACGACATGGTTTTCTGGAACAATATGTCGAGGAACCAACCAGAGATCAGGCCATCTTAGACTGGGTATTATGTAACGAGAAAGGATTAATTAGCAATCTTGTTGTACGAGGCCCCTTGGGTCAGAGTGATCATAATATGATAGAATTCTTCATTAGGATGGAGAGTGAAGTAGTTGAATCAGAGACTAGGGTCCTGAATTTAAATAAAGGAAACTACGATGGTATGAGGCGTGAATTGGATAGGATTGATTGGGGAATGTCACTCAGGGGTTGACGGTGGATAGGCAATGGCAAACATTCAAAGCCTGCATGGATGAACTACAGAATTTGTTCATCCCAGTGTGGCATAACAATAAAACAAAAAGGGTGACTCAACCGTGGCTAACAAGAGAAATTAGGGATAGCATAAGATCCAAGGAGAGGGCATATAAATTGGCCAGAAAAAGCGGTAGCCCTGAGGATTGGGAGCAGTTTAGGATTCAACAAAGGAGGACAAAGGGATTAATTAAGAAGGGGAAAATAGAATATGAAAGTAAGCTTGCTGGGAACATAAAAACTGACTGTAAGAGCTTTTATAGATATGTGAAGAGAAAAAGATTAGTGAAATCAAGTGTAGGTCCCTTGCAGTCAGAAGCGGGGGAAGTTATAATGGGGAACAAAGAAATGGCAGACCAATTAAATGCATATTTTGGTTCTGTCTTCACAAAGGAGGACACAAATAACCTCCCAGAGATGTTGGAGAACATACGGTCTGATGAAAGGGAGGAACTGAAAGAAATCAGTATTTGCAGGGAAATGGTGTTAGGGAAATTGATGGGATTGAAGGCCGATAAATCCCCAGGGCCTGATAATCTACATCCTAGGGTACTTAAGGAAGTGGCCCTAGAAATAATAGATGCATTGCTGATCATCTTCCAACATTCGATGGAATCTGGAACAATACCCATGGATTGGAGGGTAGCTAATGTTACCCCACTATTCAAAAAGGGTGGTAGAGAGAAAGTAGGGAATTACAGACATCGGTATTGGGGAAAATGCTAGAGTCCATTATGAAGGATGTAATAGCTGAGCACTTGAAAAACAGTGACAGGATCGGACAAAGTCAACATGGATTTACAAAAGGCAAATCGTGCTTGAATAATCTACTGAAATTTTTTGAGGATGTAACTGGGAAAATAGATAAGGGAGAACCAGTAGATGTGGTGTATTTGGACTTTCAAAAGGCTTTCGATAAGGTCCCGCTTAAGAGATTAGCGTGTAAAGTTAAGGCACATGGGATTGGGGCAAGGTATTGACTTGGATAGAGAATTGGTTGGCGGACAGAAAGCAGAGAGTAGGAATTAATGGGTGTTTTTCCGAGTGGCAAGCAGTGACTAGTGGGGTACCGCAGGGATCGGTCCTTGGACCCCAGCTATTCACAATATACATTAATGATCTAGATAAGGGAACTAAATGTAATATCTCCAAGTTTGCAGACGACACAAAGCTGGGTGGGAGTGTGTGCTGCGAGGAGGATACCGAGAAACTCCAGGATGATTTGGACAGGTTGGGTGAGTGGGCAGAAGCGTGGCAGATGCAATATAACGTGGATAAGTGCGAGGTTATCCACTTTGGTGTCAAAAACAGAAAGGCAGACTATTATCTGAATGGCAATAGATTGGGAGAAGGGGAAGTGCAACGAGACCTGGGTGTCCTTGTGCACCAGTCGCTGAAAGTAAGCATGCAGGTGCAGCAGGCGGTGAAGAAAGCAAATGGTATGTTGGCCTTCATAGCAAAAGGGTTTGAGTATAGGAACAGTGATGTCCTGCTGCAGTTGTACAGAGCCTTGGTGAGACCACACCTTGAGTACTGTGTGCAGTTTTGGTCGCCTTATCTGAGGAAGGATGTTCTTGCCAGGGAAGGAGTTCAGCGAAGATTCACAAGGCTGATACCTGGGATGGCAGGAATGACATATGAGGAGAGATTGGGTCGATTGGGCTTATACTCGCTGGAGTATAGAAGAATGAGAGGGGATCTCATCGAAACATATAAAATTCTGACAGGTCTGGACAAACTAGATGCAGGAAGAATGTTCCCGATGGTCGGAGAGTCCAGAACCAGGGGTCATAATCTAAGGATAAGGGGTAAGCCATTTAGGACAGAAATGAGGAAGAATTTCTTCACCCAGAGAGTGGTGAACCCGTGGAATTCTCTACCACAGAAGGTAGTTGAGGCCAAGTCATTAAATATATTCAAGAATGAGTTAGATATATTTCTTAAAGCTAAAGGTATTAAGGGATATGGGGAGAATGCAGGGACAGGGTACTGAGTTTGGATGATCAGCCATGATCTCATCGAATGGCGGAGCAGGCTCGAGGGGCCGAATGGCCTACTCCTGCTCCTATCTTCTATGTTTCTATGTTTGACACCTTTTGAATATCCCCAGGCCCAGTCAAGAAACCCAAAACACGAGGACAATGCAAACTCCGATTAAACAACAGATCGACAAGACGCAAGCCATTTGACACTTAGTAAAGTCGTTACTGTTGACGAGGTCTTACAATGACCAGTATTTGATTTGCTTTTGACAAGGCCACTTCAATTTAGTATAATTGAAGGCCCATCAAGCAGTTACAACAGTTGAAGTTCTCCAGTAAAGAGTGCAAGTTCAACAGAATTGAAAGCCTGTGTTGAACAGAGTTCAGGACAAGCAGGCAGAAGGCAGTTTCCACAGTTCTGCAAGAAGGCAGTTCCACAGCTCGGAAGAAGACAGTTTAAACAGAGGCGGAGTTACAGCAAGAAGTTCAACAAAGAAGGCCAACAACTTCACAAGCAGGCCGACACGCAAGAAGAAACCAGAGCGACTGCCTCAGTGACCATCGGACACCTCGCAGCAACAAGGGCCTTACGAAACCTTCTAATCAAAAGACTCTAAACCCTAACTCTAAACTGTCAAGGATTCGTTTGGTGAGCATTATCCCTGGTTCTCCAGAGTCCAACCTAGCGAGTGAAGTGGGATTGGGAGGGGTGAAGTATTCTTCTAATGTTATTTCCCTCGCTTGTACCGAAGTGTTCCCCACCTTTAGAGTGATAAGAGTGTTTGTGTTGTGTTTTACTTCCTTGAATAAAAGTCAAGACTCTTTCATCAAAACCTGTTGTCTACTGCATCTTTGTTCACAACCCCCAAATAAGTCCAAGGTCTAGAACCAGGGGCGTGGGAGCATTTCGAACCGCTCGCTGAGTCAGAGGTGAGGCTGACCCCGACCACACCACCCCCTACAGCGGGAATGTGGAGTAATCGGATCAGCCATGATCTTATTGAATGGCGGAGCAGGCTCGAGGGGCCGAGTGACCTCCTCCTGCTCCTAATTCGTATGTTCGTATGTATGTATGTTTGTATGTTCAAAATGGCAGGCCCCGAATTTAGCAGTGAGGCCCAACGCCAGCACAGACTGGGCTAAATTGGCCTGTTTCAGGCCCGAAAATGAAACAGGCACAAGGCTTAGAGATTTCTACTCCGACACATTTTCTCTTGATGAGTTTTTGCTTGAGGTTTTGGACTTGTTGGTCCTTGTGAAGCACAGGGTGACCACAAAAGCCAAGCAGTCAAGATGATTTCAAATTCCTTGGTGGGTGTCTAGTTTTGAAAGAAAGCCTCACCCACCAGACCTGCATCAACAGCAAGGCAGTTTGGTGAGTGGTTTTGGTCCCGTTACCTTCCCAACACAATGAAACATGATCTGTTGCAATATGATGTCTCAAGATTAAATTCACACAACAAGCAGAATCATTCAGCCGTTCCCAACCAAGCAGTGAAGTAATGATGGAAACTAATGTGGTTTACATTCAGTCTCTGTCTGTCACTCCCAAAATTTACTGTGTGGGGAAACGTCCGCTAAATATTGACGCAGTCCCAGGGACCCCCTGTAAATACTGACACACTCCCGAGGACTCCCCTGTAAATACTGACACACTCCCGGGGACTCCCGGTAAATACTGACACACTCCTGGGGACTCCCTGTAAATACTGACACACTCCCGGGGTCCCCCTGTAAATACTGACACACTCCCGGGGACCCCCTGTAAATACTGACACACTCCCGGGGTCCCACTGTAAATACTGACACACTCCCGGGGTCCCCCTGTAAATACTGACACACTCCCGGGGACCCCCTGTAAATACTGACACACTCCCGGGGTCCCACTGTAAATACTGACACACTCCCGGAGACCCCCTGCAAATACTGACACACACCCGGGCACCCCCTGTAAATACTGAAATACTCCTGGGGAGCCCCTGTAAATACTAACACACTCCCGGGGACTCCCTGTAAATACTGACACACTCCCGGAGACTCCTTGTAAATACTGACACGCTCACGGGGAGCCCCTGTAAATACTGACACACTCCCGGGGACCCCCTTTAAATACTGACACACTCCCGGGGATCCCCTGTAAATACTGACACACTCCCGGGGACCTCCTGTAAATACTGACACACTCCCGGGGACTCCCTGTAAATATTGACACACACCCGGGGACCCCCCTGTAAATACTGACACACTCCCGGGGAGCCCCCGTGTAAATACTGACACACTCCCGGGGACCCCCTGTAAATACTGACACACTCCCGGAGACATCCTGTAAATACTGACACACTCCCGGGGACCCCCTGTAAATGCTGACACTCTCCCGGGGACCCCCTGTAAATACTGACACACTCCCGGGGACTCCCTGTAAATACGTACACACTCCCGGTGTCCTCCTGTAAATACTGACACTCTCCCGGGGACCCCCTGTAAAAAATTGACACACTCCTGGGGACCCTCTGTAAATACTGACACAATCCCGGGGACCCCCTGTAAATACTGACACAATCCCGGGGAACCCCAATAAATACTGAAACACTCCCAGGGACCCCTGTAAATACTGACACACTCCCGGGGACCCCCTGTACATATTGACACACTCCCGGGGACCCCCTGTAAATACTGACAAACTCCCGTGGACCCCCTGTAAATAGTGACACAGTCCCGGGGGACCCCTGTCAATACTGACACACTCCCGGGGACCCCCTGTAAATACTGACACACTCCCGGGGACCGCCTGTAAATATTGACACGCTCCCGGGGTCCCCCTGTAAATACTGACACACTCCCAGGAACCCCCTGTAAATACTAACACACTCCCGGGACCCCCTGTAAATACTGACACACTCCCGGGGACACCCTGTAAATACTGACACACTCCCGGGGTCACACTGTAAATACTGACACATTCCCGAGGACCCCCTGTAAATACTGACACACTCCCGGGGACCCACTGTAAATAGTGACACAC
The DNA here is from genome assembly GCA_030390025.1 of Squalus acanthias. Lineage (NCBI taxonomy): Eukaryota > Metazoa > Chordata > Chondrichthyes > Squaliformes > Squalidae > Squalus > Squalus acanthias. Next base: position 841,476 of record JASTWF010000168.1, on the reverse strand, counting down.
TCCCGGGGACCCCCTGTAAATACTGACACACTCCCGGGGACACCCTGTAAATACTGACACACTCCCGGGGACCCCCCTGTAAATACTGACACACTCCCGAGGACCCCCTGTAAATAATGACACACTCCCGGGGACCCCTTGTAGATACTGACAAACTCCCGGGGACCCCCCTGTAAATACTGACGCACTCCCGGGTTCCCCCCTGTAAATACTGACACACCCCCGGGGACACCCCTGTAAATACTGACACACTCCTGGGGACCCCCTGTAAATACTAACACAATCCCGGGGTCCCACTGTAAATAATGACACACTCCCGGGGACACCCCTGTAAATATTGACACACTCCTGGGGACCCACTGTAAATACTGACACACTCCTGGGGACTCCCTGAAAATACTGACAAACTTCTGGGGACCCCCCTGTAATTCCTCACGCACTCCCGGGGATCCCCTGTAAATACTGACACACTCCCGGGGACACCCTGTTAGTACTGAAACACTCCCGGAGAACCCCTGTAACTACTGAAACACCCCCGGGGACCCCCTGTAAATACTGACACACTCCCGGGGACACCTTGTAAATACTGACACATTCCCGGGGACCTCCTGTAAATACTGACACACTCCCGGGGACACCCTGTAAATACTGACACATTCCCGGGGACCTCCTGTAAATACTGACACACTCCCGGGGATCCCCTGTAAATACTGACACACTCACGGGGAGCCCCTGTAAATACTGACACACTCCCGGGGACTCCCTGTAAATATTGAGACACACACGGGGACCCCCCTGTAAATACTGACACACTCCCGGGGATCCCCTGTAAATACTGACACAAACCCGGGGACCCCTGTAAATACTGACACACTCCAGGGGACACCGTGTAAATACTGACACACTCCCGGGTACTCCATGTAAATACTGACACACTCTCGGGTACACCCTGTAAATACCGACACACTCCCAGGGACCCCCCTGTAAATAATGACACACTCCCGAGGACCCCCTGTAAATGCTGACACACTCTTGAGGACCCCCTGTAAATACTGACACACTCCTGGAGACCACCTGTAAATACTGACACACTCCAGGGAACCCCCTGTAAATAATGACACACACCCGGAGTCCCACTGTAAATACTGACACACTCCCAGGGACCCCCCTGTAACTACTGACACACTCCTGGGGACCCCCTGTAAATACTGACACACTACAGGGGACCCCCTGTAAATACTGACACACTTCAGGGGACCCCCTATAAATACTGACACACTCCCGGGGACTCCCTGTAAATACTGACACACTCCCGTGGACCCCCTCTAAATACTGACACACTCCCGGGGACCTCCTGTAAAGACTGACACACTCCCGGGGACCCTCTGTAAATACTGACACACTCCCGGGGAACCCCTGTAAATAATGACAAACTCCCGGGGACTCCCTGTAAATACTGACACACTTACAGTGGACCCCCTGTAAATACTGACACACTCCCGGGGACTCCCTGTAAATAGTGACACACTCCCAGGGACTCCCTGTAAATAGTGACACACTCCCGGGGACTCCCTGTAAATACTGACACACTCCAGGGGACACCGTGTAAATACTGACACACTCCCGGGGACTCCCTGTAAATACTGACACACTCCAGGGGACACCGTGTAAATACTGACACACTCCAGGGGACACCGTGTAAATACTGACACACTCCCGGGGACCCCCTGTAAATACTGACACAGTCCCGGGGACACCGTGTAAATACTGACACACTTCCGGGGACCCCCTGTAAATACTGACACACTCCCGGGGACACCGTGTAAATACTGACACACTTACAGTGGATCGCACTCTCGCCTCTTAGTCAGCAGTTTGTGAGTTCAATTCCCACTCCAGAGACTTGAGCTCAAAAATCGAGGCTGACCCTCACAGTGCAGTACTGAGAGAGCGCCGCACTGTCGGAGGGGCAGTACTGAGGGAGCGCCGCACTGTCGGTGGGTGCAGTACTGAGGGAGAGCCGCACTGTCAGAGGGGCAGTACTGAGGGAGCACCGCACTGTCGGAGGGGCAGTACTGAGGGAGCGCCGCAATGTCGGAGGGTGCAGTACTGAGGGAGAGCCGCACTGTCGGAGGGGCATTACTGAGGGAGCACCGCACTGTCGGAGGGTGCAGTACTGAGGGAGCGCCGCACTGTCTGAGGGGCAGTACTGAGGGAGCGCCGAACTGTCGGAGGGGCAGTACTGAGGGAGCGCCACACTGTCGGAGGGACAGTACCGAGGGAGCGCCACACTGTCGGAGGGGCAGTACTGAGGGAGCGCCGCACTGTCGGAGGGGCAGTACTGAGCAAGCGCTGCACTGTCGGAGGGACAGTACTGAGGGAGCGCCGCACTGTCGGAGGGGCAGTACTGAGGGAGCGCCGCACTGTCGGAGGGGCAGTACTGAGGGAACGTCGCATTGTCGGACGGGCGGTACTGAGGGAGCACCGCACTGTCGGAGGGGCAGTACTGAGGGAGCACCGCACTGTCGGAGGGGCAGTACTGAGGGAACGTCGCATTGTCGGAGGGGCGGTACTGAGGGAGCACCGCACTGTCGGAGGGGCAGTACTGAGGGAGCACCGCACTGTCAGAGGGGCAGTACTGAGGGAGCGCCGCACTGTCGGAGGGGCAGTACTGAGGGAGCGCCGCACTGTCGG
>JASTWF010000168.1:773782-808782 GCA_030390025.1 Squalus acanthias | reverse complement strand
GGCATAATCTTAGAATAAGGGGCTGCCGTTTCAAAACTGAGATGAGGAGAAACTTCTTCACTCAGAGGGTAGTAAATCTATGGAATTTGCTGCCTCAGAGAGCTGTGGAAGCTGCGACATTAAATAAATTTAAAACGGAGATAGACAGTTTCCTCGCTGATAAGGGAATGAAGGGTTATGGGGAACGGGCAGGGAAGTGGAGGTGAGTCTAGGTTCGGATCAGCCATGATCCTATTGAATGGCGGAGCAGGCTCGAGGGGCCGAATGGCCGACTCCTGCTCCTATTTCTTATGTTCTTATGTTCTAGGAGCAGAGGGATCTGGAGGTACAGATACACAAATCATTAAAAGTAGCATCGCAGGTTAATAAGGCCATAAAAAAGCAAACAAAGTACTGGGGTTAATTTCTAGAGGGATAGAATTGAAAAACAGAGAAGTTATGTTAAACTTGTATCGAACCTTGGTTAGACCACACTTGGAGCACTGTGCACAGTTCCGGTCTCCATATACCTTGGTTAGACCACACTTGGAGCACTGTGCACAGTTCCGGTCTCCATATACCTTGGTTAGACCACACTTGGAGCACTGTGCACAGTTCTGGTCTCCAGAGACCTTGGTTAGACCACACTTGGAGCACTGTGCACAGTTCTGCTCTCCATATACCTCGGTTAGACCACACTTGGAGCACTGTGCACAGTTCTGGTCTCCATATACCTTGGTTAGACCACACTTGGAGCACTGTGCACAGTTCTGGTCTCCATATACCTTGGTTAGACCACACTTGGAGCACTGTGCACAGTTCTGGTCTCCCTGTACCTCGGTTAGACCACACTTGGAGCACTGTGCACAGTTCTGGTCTCCATATATCTTGGTTAGACCACACTTGGAGCACTGTGCACAGTTCTGGTCTCCATATACCTTGGTTAGACCACACTTGGAGCACTGTGCACAGTTCTGGTCTCCCTGTACCTCGGTTAGACCACACTTGGAGCACTGTGCACAGTTCTGGTCTCCATATACCTCGGTTAGACCACACTTGGAGCACTGTGCACAGTTCCGGTCTCTATATACCTTGGTTAGACCACACTTGGAGCACTGTGCACAGTTCCGGTCTCCATATACCTTGGTTAGACCACACTTGGAGCACTGTGCACAGTTCTGGTCTCCAGAGACCTTGGTTAGACCACACTTGGAGCACTGTGCACAGTTCTGGTCTCCATATACCTCGGTTAGACCACACTTGGAGCACTGTGCACAGTTCTGGTCTCCATATACCTTGGTTAGACCACACTTGGAGCACTGTGCACAGTTCTGGTCTCCATATACCTTGGTTAGACCACACTTGGAGCACTGTGCACAGTTCTGGTCTCCCTGTACCTCGGTTAGACCACACTTGGAGCACTGTGCACAGTTCTGGTCTCCATATATCTTGGTTAGACCACACTTGGAGCACTGTGCACAGTTCTGGTCTCCATATACCTTGGTTAGACCACACTTGGAGCACTGTGCACAGTTCTGGTCTCCCTGTACCTCGGTTAGACCACACTTGGAGCACTGTGCACAGTTCTGGTCTCCATATACCTTGGTTAGACCACACTTGGAGCACTGTGCACAGTTCTGGTCTCCCTATACCTTGGTTAGACCACACTTGGAGCACTGTGCACAGTTCTGGTCTCCAGAGACCTTGGTTAGACCACACTTGGAGCACTGTGCACAGTTCTGGTCTCCATATACCTTGGTTAGACCACACTTGGAGCACTGTGCACAGTTCTGGTCTCCCTGTACCTCGGTTAGACCACACTTGGAGCACTGCGCACAGTTCTGGTCTTCATATACCTCGGTTAGACCATACTTGGAGCACTGTGAACAGTTCTGGTCTCCATATTATAAAAAGGATATAGAGGCACTGGAGAAGGTGCAGAGAAGATTTACTGGAATGATTCCAGACTGAAAGGTTATATCCATCAGGAAAGATTTTTTCAGGATAGGGCTCCTTTCTCTAGAAAAGAGAAGTCTGAGGGGTGACCCGATAGAGATCTATAAGACTATGAAAGGGTTCGATAGGGTCAATGTAGAGAAGATGTGGGCGAGACCAGAACTAGGGGCCATCAATATAAGACAGTCACTAATAAATCCAATAGGGAATTCAGGAGAAACTTCTTTCCCCAGAGAGTGGTGAGAATGGGGAACTCGCTACCACAGGGAGTGGTTGAGGCGAAGAGCAGAGATACATTTAAGGGGAAGCTGGATAAAGACATGAGGGAGAAAGGAATAGAAGGATATGGTGATGGGGTGGGAGGAGGCTGGTGTGGAGCACAAACACCGGCACGGACTGGTTGGGCCGAATGGCCTGTTTCTGTGCTGTAAATACTTTGTAACTTTTCCGTTCTTCTGACTCACTGTCCCTCTCCATACACACAGCTCAATCCTCGTTCCAGTCCCTCCTTAGACTGGATCCCATTGTTTATCAGGAATCACCTTGGCTTATGGACTAGATGGGAAGCAGAGGTAACAAGGGTTAGCAAATTCCAAGGCAGACACAGAATCTGAAGTGAAGTGGATTTAAGACTTCCGATCCCTTTATCCGATCTTCCTTTCATCTGCTCTTACTCTTTCTGCTCTCTTTCCCTTTCTGGCCCGATCCCTCTCTCTCTCTCTTTTACCTTCCTTCTACCGCTATCTCTCCTCTTGCGTTCCCTCTCCTTTTTCTCGTCCTCTCTCATTCCTTCGGTGCCCTCTCTTTATTCCTGGCTACCTTCCCTCGTGTGTTTCTTCCCTCCCGCTCATTCTGTTGACCCTCGCCGTGAGGCTCCCTGTGGTCGAATAGTCCGCCCGCCATGGCACTCTTCAATGGTTGGTTGACCAGGTTGTTGGCATGCACTGTGACACTCCCCATGGTCGAATAGTCCGCCCGCCATGGCCCTCTTCAATGGTTGGTTGATCAGGTTGTTGGCATGCACTGTGACGCTCCCCGTGGTCGAATAGTCTGCCCGCCACGGCGCTCCTCAATGGTTGGCTGACCAAACGGTTGGCATGCACTGTGACACTCCCCATGGTCGAATAGTCCGCCCACCACGGTGCTCCTCAATGGTTGGCTGACCAAGCGGTTGGCATGCACTGTGACACTCCCCATGGTCGAATAGTCCGCCCACCGCGGTGCTCCTCAATGGTTGGTTGACCTGCCGGTTGACCCTGGCTGTGACGCTTCCCCTCCCCCGCCCTCCCATGGCTGAATTCCTTTGCCTGCGCCTCCGCTCCCCCCTCGTTCTGTGCTGGACCTCACGCTGGCCTCTGTTGCAATGTGTTGCAGGCGAATCAACGGACATCTCAGAGAGGCCTTCAGAGACCTGATCACCCCATGAGGACGGTCATCCGGAGCGTTCGCTGTGACCAGACTCGTTTGTGAGCGTTCAGCAAGCCGCTCGACCGCCCTGCGTTTACTAACCCTTGTATAACACAATCCTTGTCTGTTTCCCCACTGCTGTATCTATAACATGCGGCACGATGTATATTGGTAATGTGAGAACGACACATCCCACCTGTGACTACCATAGCAGGAAGCGATTTCTGTGCCTCTTGTGACAGGAGCCAATGAAAATTAAACCCTATTCAATCCTGGAATTTGCGTTGATTTATGTAACGTGCTGTACACTACATGTTTGAATGACTTAATGCTCTCCAGAAACAACTGTAGGACCAACACACACACACCCTTTATTAATAAAAAAAACTTGCAATTCTCCAGCGCCTTTCACGACCACCGGATGTCCTAAAACGCTTTACAGACAATGAAGTACTTTTGGAGTGTATTCACTGTTGTCATGTGGGAAACGCAGCAGCCAATTTGCGCACAGCAAGCTCCCACAAACAGCAATGTGATAATGACCAGATAATCTGTAAATCAGATAAATATTGGCCAGGACACCGGGGAAACTCCCGTGCTCTTCGAAATAGGATGGGAAATAGTCCACCTGAGAGAGAGAGCAGACGGGGCCTCGGTTTAACATCTCCTCCGATAGTGCAGCGCTCCCTCAGTACTGCCCCTCCGACGGTGCGGCGCTCTCTCAGTACTGCCCCTCCGAAAGTGCGGCGCTCTCTCAGTACTGGCCCTCTGACAGTGCGGCGCTCCCTCAGTACTGCCCCTCCAACAGTGCGGCACTCCCTCAGTACTGCCCCTCCAACAGTGCGGTGCTCTCTCAGTACTGGCCCTCTGACAGTGCGGCGCTCCCTCAGTACTGCCCCTCCGACAGTGCGGCGCTCCCTCAGTACTGCCCTCCGACTGTGCGGCGCTCCCTCAGTACTGCCCCTCTGCCAGTGCGGCGCTCCCTCAGTACTGCCCCTCCGACAGTGCGGTGCTCCCTCAGTACTGCCCCTCCGACAGTGCGGCGCTCCCTCAGTACTGCCCCTCCAACAGTGCGGCACTCCCTCAGTACCGCCCCTCCGACAGTGCGGCGCTCCCTCAGTACTGCCCCTCCGACAGTGCAGCGCTCTCTCAGTACTGGCCCTCTGACAGTGCGGCGCTCCCTCAGTACTGCCCCTCCGACAGTGCGGTGCTCCCTCAGTACTGCCCCTCCGACAGTGCGGCGCTCCCTCAGTACTGCCCCTCCAACAGTGCGGCACTCCCTCAGTACCGCCCCTCCGACAGTGCGGCGCTCCCTCAGTACTGCCCCTCCGACAGTGCAGCGCTCTCTCAGTACTGGCCCTCTGACAGTGCGGCGCTCCCTCAGTACTGCCCCTCCGACAGTGCGGCGCTCCCTCAGTACTGCCCTCCGACTGTGCGGCGCTCCCTCAGTACTGCCCCTCCGCCAGTGTGGCGCTCCCTCAGTACTGCCCCTCCGACAGTGCGGCGCTCCCTCAGTACTGCCCCTCCAACAGTGCGGCACTCCCTCAGTACCGCCCCTCCGACTGTGCGGTGCTCCCTCAGTACTGCCCCTCCGACAGTGCGGCGCTCCCTCAGTACTGCCCCTCCAACAGTGCGGCACTCCCTCAGTACCGCCCCTCCGACAGTGCGGCGCTCCCTCAGTACTGCCCCTCCGACAGTGCGGTGCTCCCTCAGTACTGCCCCTCCGACAGTGCGGCGCTCCCTCAGTACTGCCCCTCCGACAGTGCGGCGCTCCCTCAGTACTGCCCCGCCGACAATGCGGCGCTCCCTCAGTACTGCACTGGAGTGTCAGCCTAGCTTTACTGTGCTCAAGTGCCTGGAGTGGGAGTTTTAACCAACAACCTTCCTACTCAGAGGCGAAGGGGCTCCCCACTGAGCCACGGCTGACACTACAATAGATCAAGTCTGGTTAAATACTTGAAGGGGTAAAATTTAGGGGGAAACGGTAGCGTAGTGGTAATGTCATTGGACTAGTAATCTGGTTAGATCTGGATGTGAGTTCCAATCCCACCACGGCAGTAGGGGAATTTAAATTCAGTTAATTCAATAAATCTGGAATAAAAAGCTATTATCAGTAATGGTGACCGTGAAACTACCGGATTGATGTATAAGACCCATCTGGTTCACTAATGTCATTTAGGGAAGGAAATCTGCTGTCCTTACCCGGTCTGGCTTATATGTGTCTCCAGACACACAGCAATGTGGTTGACTCTTAACTGCCCTCTGAAACTCAGTTGTAACAAACTGCTCGGTAAATCCTTCACCACACGGACTGCAGCGGTTCAAGAGGGTGGCTCGCCACCGCCTTCTGAAGGAGCAATTAGGGATGGGCAATAAATTCTGTCCCCCCAGCAACAGACTGACTGTGGACAGCTCTACCAATGAGCTGGCACCGGGGCGATGGGCCGAATGGCTTCCTGCTGCGCCTTATCATTCCGTGAAAGGTAACCAGGACAAACACACAGGAAGTGCTGGGCTCGCTCAGCAGGTCTGGGGAGAGAGAAACAGAGGCCTGAATTCTCCCATTAAAAAACGGGCAGGTTTTAAAAAATTTGTTTATGGGATGTGGCGTCGCTGTCAACGACATCATTTATTGCCCATCCCTAATCGCCCTCGAGAAGGTGGTGGTGAGCCGCCTTCTTGAACCGCTGCAGTCTGTGTGGTGAAGGTACTCCCACAGTGCTGTTAGGGAGGGAGTTCCAGGATTTTGACCCAGCGACGATGAAGGAACGGCCGATATATTTCCAAGTCAGGATGCTGTGTGACTTGGAGGGGAACTTGGAGGTGGTGGTGTTCCCATGCGCCTGCTGCCCTTGTCCTTCTAGGTGGAAGAGGTCGCGGGTTTGGGAGGTGCTGCCAAAGAAGCCTTGGCGAGTTGCTGCAGTGCATCTTGTAGATGGTACACACTGCAGCCACGGTGCGCCGGTGGTGGAGGGAGTGTATGTTTAAGGTGGTGGATGGGGTGCCGATCAAGCGGGTTGCTTTGTCCTGGATGGTGTCAAGCTTCTTGAGTGTTGCTGGAGCTGGACTCATCCAGGCAAGTGGAGAGTATTCCATCACACTCCTGACTTGTGCCTTGTAGGTGGTGGAGAGGCTTTGGGGAGTCAGGAGGTGAGACACTCACCGCAGAATACCCAGCCTCTGACCTGCTCTTGTTGCCACAGTATTTATGCGGCTGGTCCAGTTAAGTTTCTGGTCAATGGTGAGCACCAGGATGTTGATGGAGGGGGATTCAGCGATGATAATACCGTTGAATGTCAAGGGGAGGTGGTTAGACCCTCGCTTGTTGGAGATAGTCATTGCCTGGCACTTGTGTGGCGCGAATGTTACCTGCCACTTATCAGCCCAAGCCTGAATGTCGTCCAGGTCTTGTTGCATGCGGGCATGGACTGCTTCATTATGTGAGAAGTTGTGAATGGCGCTGAACACCGTGCAGTCATCAGCGAACATCCCCATTTCTGACCTTATGTTGGGGGGGAAGGTCATTGATGAAGCAGCAGGTATAACCGGACAACAGGGGGGGCGGGAATGGAGAGCAGTCAGTCATCATAGTTACAGAGCCGTGGGAGGGGAGCGCTGCCGATCCTCGTGCCTAAGCAGAACATTTAATTTAAGTAGAATTACATTTAACACCTGCCCTGCTCATCGATAATATCATAAATTGGTCCTTAAAGGGGCCCCTCATTAACATATTTAAAGGGCCATGACGCCTAAATGGTGCGAGATTGCAGAGCTCTGAGATGCAGAGAGAACTGGGTGTCCTAGTGCATGAATCGCAAAAGGTTAGTATGCAGGTACAACAAGTAATTAGGAAAGCTAATCAAATGTTATCGTTTATTGCGAGGGGAATTGAATACAAAAGTAGGGAGGTTATGCTTCAGTTATACAGGGCATTGGTGAGCCCACATCTGGAGTACTGTGTACAGTATTGGTCTCCTTATTTAAGGAAGGATGTAAACGCGTTGGAAGCAGTTCAGAAAAGGTTTACTAGACTAATACCTGGAATGGGCGGGTTGTCTTATGAGGAAAGGTTGGACAGGCTAGGCTTGTATCCGCTGGAGTTTAGAAGAGTAAGGGGTGACTTGATTGAAACATATAAGATCCTGAGGGGTCTGGACAGGGTGGATGTGGAGAGGATGTTTCCTCTTGTGGGAGAATCTAGAACTAGGGGTCACTGTTTAAAAATAAGGGGTCGCCCATTTAAGACAGAGATGAGGAGAAATTTTTTCTCAGAGGGTGGTGAGTCTTTGGAACTCTCTTCCTCAGAGGGCGGTGGAAGCAGAGTCTTTGAATGTTTTTGAGGCAGAGGTAGATCGATTCTTGATAAGTAAGGGGGGTGAAAGGTTATCGGGGGTAGGCGGTGTAAGCTTCGCAAAATTCCCCAGAAACTCCCCAGAACCCTAAAAGGGGTGATTTTTGGATTTTTTCTTACAAATTTGGGATGATGGGACATAAGTGAAGTGATTTGAGGTAAAAACCTCAGTTTTGGACATTTTAAAGATCAGGGAAGAATAACCCTGAGAAAAAATGACTTTTGAAAATGACTATGGGAAAAAAACACCTTTGCGAAGGGGTGTGGTGAGGCAGTGGACAGCTTTTGGGGTCAAGCTGATGGAATTTGTTTGCACTGCAATCCAGGTAGGAGGAAGAACCTCACCCAATACCTCACAACACATCCAAAATTGAATAATTCAAGACACCTTTTCAATATTCCCAGGCACAAACAGGATGGCAGAAGCCTGTAAACAATAAAACATCTAGTACAGCCATTACTTCATCAAAAACCAATCAGCCAGGTATCTATAGGGACAAGATTTGGCGCGTAGATAAAGGCCCTGCCTAAATGGGAGACATCGGAAGCCATCAGGACAATTTAACATCAAGTTAAACCCATCAAAACTTAAATAACAACAGAAAACGCTGGAAAAACTCAGCAGGCCAGGCAGCATCCGTGGAGAGAGAAAGAGAGTTGACGTTTCAGGTCGATGACCTTTCATCAGAACTGGGAAGAGCTGGAAATCAAATAGATTTAAGGCCAGGGTAAAGCTGGGAAAAGGGGGAGGGGATAAAGGAACAAAGGAGGAGATGAAGAGACATTAAGAGACATTAAGAGATATGCAAGGCTAGAGGTGGTGTTAATGTGACAGATTAAGGCTGAATGAAGTGTGAAATCTACTGGCAGAATGAAGGACAGCTGCCAGCTTCTAGGAGGAAAAAAAAGGTGGGGGGGACAAATAAAAGGGTAGATAAAATAAAATATAAATGTGATTGGAGCTGAGGTTATGATCTAAAATTGTTGAACTCGATATTGAGTCCAGAGGGCTGTAGCGTGCCTAAACGAAAGATGAGGTGCTGTTCCTCGAGCTTACGCTGAGCTTCCGTGGAACAGTGTATTAGGCCGAGGACGGTGAGGTCAGAGTGGGAGTGAAGCGGTGAATTAAAGTGACAGGCCACCGGGAGCTCGGGGTCCCCCTTACGGACTGAACGGAGGTGTTCCGCAAAGCGGTCACCCAATCTGCGTTTGGTCTCCCCAATGTAGAGGAGTCCACATCGTGAGCAGCGAATACAGTATACTAAATTGCAGGAAGTACAAGTAAATCGCTGTTTCACCTGGAAGGGGTGTTTGGGGCCCTGGACAGTGGGAAGAGGGGAGGTATAAGGGCATGTGTTGCATCTCCTGCGCGTGCACGGGAAGGTGCCGGGCGAAGGGGAAGGGGTGCTGGGGGTGGTAGAGGAGTGGACTAGGGTGTCGCGGAGGGAGCGGTCCCTGCGGAATGCTGAAAGGGGAGGTGAGGGGAAGATGTGTTTGGTGGTGGGATCACGCTGGAGGTGGCGGAAATGGCGGAGGATGATCCGTTGAATGTGGAGGCTGGTGGGGTGAAAGGTGAGGACAAGGGGAACCCTATCGTGGTTCCGGGAGGGAGGGGCAGGGGTGAGGGCAGATGTGCGGGAGATAGAACGGACACGGTCGAGGGCCGTGTCGACCACGGTAGAGGGGAATCCTCGGTTGAGGAAAAAGGAAGACATGTCGGAAGCACTGGTATGGAAGGTGGCATCATCAGAGCAGATGCGGCGGAGACGGAGAAACTGGGAGAATGGAATAGAGTCCTTACAGGAGGCGGGGTGGGAGGAAGTGTAGTCCAGGTAGCTGTGGGAGTCGGTGGGCTTGTAGTGAATGTTAGTCAATAACCTATCCCCAGAGATGGAGATGGAGAAGTCGAGGAAGGGAAGAGAAGAGTCGGAGATGGACCATTAACTTAACAAGCCCGCAAAACTAAGACAATGGAATGAACAGGCCTCAACTGAAACCTAAATCACTTCAACACAAAACCGATTTAGTAAGGGGGTTTTGGCGCGAAATAGACAAAGGGTCTGAACAGTATAATTGAGGGCCTAATCCCCCAAGAAAGTCTCTCTCAGCTCTGTTCCAGTTGCAGCAAGTTCCAGCAAGACACTACCAGCCACACGACACGAGCAGGAGGAAGAGAGAAGCAGCAAGGCCATGAGGCAGACCCGGGGCGAGATCGGAGGCAAGGACCGACTAGGCCAGGCAAGGGCTAGAGCTGAGTCCACTGGGAGCGAGTCGGCATCGCTCAGCACACGGTCTAGCACTAGCAGCCACTAGCCAAGGTCACTGGAGGCTGGGAGTGAGTCGGCATCGCTCAACCCACGGTCCAACCCCAGAAGGTACCGCCCCGACAAGCCTCCAACGCAACAAAACTCGACGACCAGACCACCATCGCAGATTTCACAGACTGGTACCACGTGGAGATGGCAGGCCCCAAAGGACAAAAAGGAGAGTACCTCAAAATTGCAATCAACTTACCTGGCTAGATTTCGCACTGTCAAAACCCCTGTTTGGTGAGCATTATCCCTGATCTCCTGAAACCGAAACCTAGCTAGATAGTGGGATTTTTGGGAGGGATCAGGGTTTTTGTATATTGTCTCTCTCCCTCGCCTGTACCGCGTGTTCCCCAACCTGTTTAAGTGTTAAGCGTGTTTTAAGTTTGTTACCTTTTCTTTTAATAAAAGTCAAAATTCTTTCATTGGAACCTGCTGTCTACTGCATCTTTATTCACAACCCCTAAATAAGTCCAAGGTCCAGAACCAGGGGCGTGGGAGTGATTCGAACCGCTCACTGAGTCAGAGGTGAGGCTGACCCCTACCACACCACCCCCTACATAATGGCGACCGCGGCACGAACTTGGCAAAAGGGTTGTGAAGCAGTAGACACTGATCCGGAAGAGAGAACTGTAATGGAAGAAAGGATTTCAGATTATGTGTTCAGCAAGGTGAATATGGAAAAGAAGTGGGTCACTAATCTGTTAAAGATTGGGCGCCCGGTAGATACAGCAGCTAAATGGACAGAAGGGAAGGATCATAAAAAATCCTTAGAAAAGGCAGTCTGGCTGATGTGCTTCAAGAAACAGATCCAACTTTTGGACAGACTCGTTGAAGCACAGGCAGCCGAGATTCGGGAGTCAGCCCTGGAAGTCCAAACAAAGGCCCTAGCAGGGAGAAGTTACTGTTAGCATTGCAGGCGCTAAACCAGGAAAGGGTGCAGTTAGTGGGGGAGCATAATACCCGGCAGGAATATTTACAGTGTCAGGTCACAGAGGCCAAGAACAATGAGCTGAGGTTGCGGGAAAAGAATTCCCGCCTGGCAAAACAAGTAAGAGAGCAGGAGGAGACAGTAAAAGGCTTACAGGCAGCCTATAAGGTAATGAGCGCACAGGGGTTTGAGGATGCAGACCATGGCCCCTGCCAGAAGCAGATAGAGAGTCTGAACCTTGCTCTAAGGAAGGCAAAAGGCATGGTGTGCCTCATAAGCCCGAGTGCAGCTCGGGTCGACTTTACAGGGAAGCTGGGGAGAACGGTTCAGACACCACAGATAGTGCCAAGGGACGACCCGGTTGAGGAGCAGGAGGGCCCACGACCACCACCCATAGCGCTAAACTTTAGCGAAGTCTGGCAAGAAAGGGGGGTGGAGTTAGGGGCAGAAGCTGAGGTGGAAAAACCCCCGCAAGAGAGGCTGGGACCGGGGCCGATGTGCCCGGCCTGGCAGCAAAGGTTTGGCCCACCCGCTGATAACGGGGATGGGGGACCCCTCCAAAACCAGTTCGTAGTTCCCCACGGTACCCAACAGCTCAGGGTTATGGTAAGCCACCTGAGTAAACTCACCCAACAGGGAGACTCCTCAATGCACTTCATGGAAGTGGAACAGGCAGCAGGCATCAATGACTGTGATGATGCCGAGATGGCAAAAATACTCCTGTTCTCACTGGATGGCAAGCTATACCAGTCCCTGCCTGCTGAGGGCAAGAGAGGACAGAATGGGTATGCTGCCGTCAGAGAGGAAGTTTTAGAGGCCATGGGGATGAATGAGGGAAGTCCTTTCTCCCGGGTGGAGAAAACAGTGCAGCTCGAAGGGGAGGCCCCTCAGGCTTTCGCAGACAGGCTGTGGCCCGTGTACAGGGGTGCTTGTAATGGGGATCTCGACAGGGCTCACCTAAACCGGGACGAGCTGGCCCACTGGCTCCGAAGCCTAGTGGCAAACAGCTTGCCACGGATCAAAACCCAGGCTGAGCTTTGGTTTGACCCGAAAGACCCCCCGGGTCACCAAGGAGGCAGTGGTCAGACAGCTGAACCTGGCCTACCGGAACGGTAGAGGGGCTGAAGAGCCCCCACTAAAAGGGAAAGTGCATGAAATAAAACCCGGCCAGAGTAGGAAGGAGTGGCATCAGGAAGGGAATAACCCTTCCAGCACAAAGCTTAACTGTTATGGGTGTGGGAAGGATGGACACTGGAGGAAGGAATGTAAGATTCCTTGGAAGGATAACAAGGGAAAGAATTCCTCAGCCACAGCCCAAAAGGCAGAGACAGGGATCCCTCCCGCCACGGTCGAGTCATTTTTGGACGCCATGAGGTCCCTATTGACTGGCCCAGGGAAGGTAGCAGCAACCACCGGTGCTCTGACCCCATCAGCCCCATACAACGCAGACCTATGACTAGAACCAGCGCAGCCTGTCCACCTGTGTTCCCCGGGATACGATGGTAAGATTGGGGTGGAGAAAGTGCAGGGGAGATGTTTGGTGGACACCGGAGCTGCCAGCACGGTGGTCCATTCGGAAGACCTGACCAATTCACCCAGGTCTAACGGGGTCCCGTACAGTTTAATGGGATTCACAGGGAACAAGCAGGCTGGGGCAATGTCCAAACCTTTGGACATAGATTTAGGATCCCTCCATACCACGTGGGAGGGTAACCAATGGCCGGCATGTTGGCCAAGCAGGGGGCCAGGGAAGGAGAGTTCTGGGATCACTGTAAAGCAGGTCCGGTAGCCGCAATCCGGGACAAGGGAGGCACACAGGAGGTAGCTTTGCCCCCGGACATAAAGCAGGTCCAAGCCCAGAATCCCGTCCTTAAGGCCGTCCTGGTAAAGAGAGAGAATGGGGAGTCCCTAGAAGGTCCGTTCAGGGCAGAGGACGAGATTTTAAAACAGAGTCACTGGCAAGCAGCCAGTAACCTGGGGAGCCAGCACCAGAAAGATTGGCTGCTGTTAGAACCCCAGAGAACCCACGAGTGGGAGATTGACCAGTGCAAACTGTTTAAACCTAAAAGGGAACAGCCAGCAAAGGTGGACTGCCCCCAAGTTAGAAATCCTCAGCCTGCAGCATTAGGCTGCAGAGAGTTACCTGCCCCCGACACAGGTTTCGAAGAGGTACAGGCTGAGGATAGAAATTCCCAGCCAGCAGCTGTGGCAGACTCACAGACTGCAGCGGTGAGGACAGGGGCTTGTATCACAGAAGGGTAGACTCCATCGATCATGTGGGACTCAGGCACTCCCCCAGTGGCCAGAGCCCTAAGAAGGTCTCCCCGCACACCACAGCCTAAACCACCCTGGTCTCCAGTCGACCAGTTTAAAGGGTCCCACCCAAAGAGGGTTGTAACCCGTAAAGAAACGCCCAAGGTCAGGGATCAGTCTGAGGACAGGGATCCCCAGCCTACAGCCTCCTGCAGAGAGGGTCTCACAGAGGCAGCTGTGAGCCAAGAACACAAGAAGGGTCCCCAGCCTGCGGTCTCAGACTACGAGGAACCCACAGGACAGGACAGGGCGGCCACACCAAAGGGAGTAGTGTGCTGCAGCCCGCACAGGGTTTAGTCTGGCCGCTCGGAGACGGGCGGCGAATGTACAGAGGTTTTAATGTATTTTAGTGTTTTACAGTTTGGTAGTTTTAGGATTTTTTAAGAATTAAGGATTTTAGTGAGTAAGTTTGAAAGTTTCTCGAGAATCGATCACCTGTCCAGCCAGAGAACCTTCTCGGGACATGGCTGTCTGTTTTGTGTGTCCCTACAGAAAGGAAATCGGCATGAGAAAGGTTCTGCTCCTGCTCGCCCTGGTAGGGGTGAGCATCGGTGACTTGCTGTGCACTAAATGCAAGGGAAAGGACGGAGTGCTCCGGTCCCGACATGAGAAAGCATGGGACCAGCATTGCAATAAAGCCTATGGCCTGGTTTAGGGCGAGCCTTAATTTGTTTTTATTAAAATGAATAAAGTTTGTGATCGTGTATTATTTTACGATGTATGTACTATAGTTTTCCAAGTGGTGTAGGGGTGTTGGACCCCCTCCGTGCTTGGATGTGTATGTATTACTGATTCTTACCTGTATGTACCTGAAACACCACATTTAAAGGGGAATGTATGTTTGGGTTTTAGTTTAGGGATTACAGGGGAAGGTTGTCTTTCGGGGATCAGGAATTTTGTCCACCCAGGACCATACTGTAGTGAACTGAAAGTATCGAAGGGGGGACTGTAAGGTTTCCAAAATTTACAGATCCCCAAAACCTAAGGAAAAAGGACTTTGGACTACCCCAGAGTGATAAAAATGCATTTGGGCCTCACATAAGGAATTTAAGGCCAAGTTTTGGCATTTTAAAAGGACATGTCTGGACATGTAAGGGAGAAAAGGCTGCACAGGAGGTGGGCTCAACCTCTGTAAATAGCAGTTTGGGGTATTGCATTGTCTGGGAATCGGGATGACCTCACTCAAGCTCCAGCAAGCATTAACATTTGGACAATAGGCCCTGGGAGAAGGCAGCCCCACCCAAAACACAGGCCCCATTAAAACCTATCGCTGACCCATCAAAATCATGCATAATTCAAATAATTCAAGGCAGGAAGTGAATGGGTGACCACCAGGCAGAGTAAGAGGTGCAGGCAGGTAGTGCAGGGGTCCCCTGTGGCCATCCCCCTCTCAAACAGATATACCACTTTGGATGCTGTTGGGGGGGATGACTTATCAGGGGTAGGCGGCAGCAGCCAACTTCCTGGCACCATGTGTCCAAGACTGTCACTGACCTCATCTCCTCTGGAGATCTTCCCCCCACGGCCGCCAACCTCATAGTTCCCCAACCCCGCACAGCCCGCTTCTACCTCCTTCCCAAGATCCACAAACAGGACTGCCCCGGTAGACCCATCGTTTCAGCCTGTTCTTGCCCCATGGAACTTATCTCTTCCTATCTCGACTCTATTTTTTCTCCCCTTGTCCAGTCTCTTCCCACCTACATCCGCGACTCTTCCGATGCCCTCCGCCACTTTAACAGTTTCCAGTTTCCCGGCCCCAACCGTCTCCTCTTCACTATGGACGTACAATCCCTCTACACCTCCATTCCCCACCAGGATGGCCTGAGGGCGCTCCGCTTCTTCCTTGAACAGAGGCCCAACCAGTCCCCATCCACCACCACCCTCCTCCGCCTGGCTGAACTTGTTCTCACATTGAACAACTTCTCCTTTGACTCTACCCATTTCCTCCAAATTAAAGGTGTTGCTATGGGTACCCGCATGGGTCCTAGCTATGCCTGCCTTTTCGTGGGATATGTGGAACACTCTTTGTTCCAGTCCTACTCGGGTCCCCTCCCTCACCTCTTTTTCCGGTACATTGATGACTGTATCGGTGCCGTCTCCTGCTCTCGCCCTGAACTAGAACATTTCATTCACTATGCTTCCAATTTCCACCCTTCCCTCACCTTCACATGGTCCATCTCCGACTCTTCCCTTCCCTTCCTCGACTTCTCCATCTCCATCTCTGGGGATAGGTTATTGACTAACATTCACTACAAGCCCACCGACTCCCACAGCTACCTGGACTACACTTCCTCCCACCCCGCCTCCTGTAAGGACTCTATTCCATTCTCCCAGTTTCTCCGTCTCCGCCGCATCTGCTCTGATGATGCCACCTTCCATACCAGTGCTTCCGACATGTCTTCCTTTTTCCTCAACCGAGGATTCCCCTCTACCGTGGTCGACACGGCCCTCGACCGTGTCCGTTCTATCTCCCGCACATCTGCCCTCACCCCTGCCCCTCCCTCCCGGAACCACGATAGGGTTCCCCTTGTCCTCACCTTTCACCCCACCAGCCTCCACATTCAACGGATCATCCTCCGCCATTTCCGCCACCTCCAGCGTGATCCCACCACCAAACACATCTTCCCCTCACCTCCCCTTTCAGCATTCCGTAGGGACCGCTCCCTCCGCGACACCCTAGTCCACTCCTCTACCACCCCCAGCACCCCTTCCCCTTCGCCCGGCACCTTCCCGTGCACGCGCAGGAGATGCAACACATGCCCTTATACCTCCCCTCTTCCCACTGTCCAGGGCCCCAAACACCCCTTCCAGGTGAAACAGCAATTTACTTGTACTTCCTGCAATTTAGTATACTGTATTCGCTGCTCACGATGTGGACTCCTCTACATTGGGGAGACCAAACGCAGATTGGGTGACCGCTTTGCGGAACACCTCCGTTCAGTCCGTAAGGGGGACCCCGAGCTCCCGGTGGCCTGTCACTTTAATTCACCGCTTCACTCCCACTCTGACCTCACCGTCCTCGGCCTATTACACTGTTCCACGGAAGCTCAGCGTAAGCTCGAGGAACAGCACCTCATCTTTCGTTTAGGCACGCTACAGCCCTCTGGACTCAATATCGAGTTCAACAATTTTAGATCATAACCTCAGCTCCAATCACATTTATATTTTATTTTATCCACCCTTTTATTTGTCCCCCCCCCCACCTTTTTTTTTCCTCCTAGAAGCTGGCAGCTGTCCTTCATTCTGCCAGTGGATTTCACACTTCATTCAGCCTTAATCTGTCACATTAACACCACCTCTAGCCTTGCATATCTCTTAATGTCTCTTAATGTCTCTTCATCTCCCCCTTTGTTCCTTTATCCCCTCCCCCTTTTCCCAGCTTTACCCTGGCCTTAAATCTATTTGATTTCCGGCTCTTCCCAGTTCTGATGAAAGGTCATCGACCTGAAACGTTAACTCTCTTTCTCTCTCCACGGATGCTGCCTGGCCTGCTGAGTTTTTCCAGCGTTTTCTGTTGTTATTTCGGATTTCCAGCATCCGCAGTATTTTGCTATCGTCCTGGCACCATGGGTGGCTCTGCTGCACAGGCTGGGAGGAAAAAGTGTGGAAGAGCTATAGTGATAGGGGATTCAATTGTAAGGGGAATAGATAGGCGTCTCTGCGGCTGCAAACGAGACTCCAGGATGGTGTGTTGCCTCCCTGGTGCAAGGGTCAAGGACGTCTCGGAGCGGCTACAGAACATTTTGGAGGGGGAGGGCGAACAGCCAGTTGTCGTGGTGCACATAGGCATCAACGATATAGGTAAAAAACGGGATGAGGTCCTAAAAGCAGAATATAGGGAGTTAGGAGGTAAATTAAAAAAGAGGACCTCAAAGGTAGTAATCTCAGGATTGCTACCAGTGCCACGTGCTAGTCAGTGTAGAAATAGGAGGATATTTCAAATGAATACGTGGCTAGAGGAATGGTGCAAGGGGGAGGGATTCAAATTCCTTGGACATTGGAACCGGTTCTGGGGGAGGTGGGACCAGTATAAACGGGACGGTTTGCACCTGGGCAGGGCCGGGACCGATGTCCTAGGGGGAGTGTTTGCTAGTGCTGTTGGGGAGTGTTTAAATAAAGTGGCAGGGGGTTGGGAACCTGAGCAGGGAGACAGAGGAAAGGGAAACAAAGATAAAAGCTAAAGACAGGAAGGAGAAAAACAAAAGTAGAAGGCAAAGAACTCAACGGTTTAAATCAAACATGGTCACAGTAAATAATAATTCATATAGGTCTGAGAGCGTTAAAAAAACAAGCCTGAAGGCTTTGTGTCTTAATGCAAGGAGCATTCGGAACAAGGTGGATGAATTAGCTGCGCAAATAGAGGTAAATGAATACGATTTGATTGGGATTACAGAAACATGGCTCCAGGGTGGCCAAGGCTGTGAACTCAACATCCAGGGTTATTCAATATTTAGGAAAGATAGGCAAAAAAGAAAGGGAGGTGGGGTAGCATTGCTGGTTAAAGAGGGGATTAACACAATTGAAAGGAAGGATATTAGCTCTGATGATGCGGAATCTGTATGGGTAGAACTGAGAAATAACAAGGGGCAGAAAACGTTAGTGGGAGTGGTATACAGACCTCCAAACAGTAATACGGAGGTTGGGGACGGCATTAAAAGGGAAATTAGAGAAGCATGCAGTAAGGGCACAGCAGTCATCATGGGTGACTTTAACTTACATATAGATTGAGCTAACCAAATTAGTAAAAATACTGTGGAAGAGGAATTCCTAGAACGTTTACGAGATGGTTTTCTGGAACAATATGTCGAGGAACCAACCAGAGATCAGGCCATCTTAGACTGGGTATTATGTAACGAGAAAGGATTAATTAGCAATCTTGTTGTACGAGGCCCCTTGGGTCAGAGTGATCATAATATGATAGAATTCTTCATTAGGATGGAGAGTGAAGTAGTTGAATCAGAGACTAGGGTCCTGAATTTAAATAAAGGAAACTACGATGGTATGAGGCGCGAATTGGGTAGGATTGATTGGGGAATGTCACTCAAGGGGTTGACGGTGGATAGGCAATGGCAAACATTCAAAGACTGCATGGATGAACTACAGAATTTGTTCATCCCAGTGTGGCATAAGAATAAAACAAAAAGGGTGACTCAACCGTGGCGAACAAGGGAAATTAGGGATAGCATAAGATCCAAGGAGAGGGCATATAAATTGGCCAGAAAAAGCGGTAGCCCTGAGGATTGGGAGCTGTTTAGGATTGAACAAAGGAGGACAAAGGGATTAATTAAGAAGGGGATAATAGAATATGAAAGTAAGCTTGCTGGGAACATAAAAACTGACTGTAAGAGCTTTTATAGATATGTGAAGAGAAAAAGATTAGTGAAATCAAGTGTAGGTCCCTTGCAGTCAGAAGCAGGGGAAGTTATAATGGGGAACAAAGAAATGGCAGACCAATTAAATGCATATTTTGGTTCTGTCTTCACAAAGGAGGACACAAATAACCTCCCAGAGATGTTGGAGAACATACGGTCTGATGAAAGGGAGGAACTGAAAGAAATCAGTATTTGCAGGGAAATGGTGTTAGGGAAATTGACGGGATTGAAGGCCGATAAATCCCCAGGGCCTGATAATCTACATCCTAGGGTACTTAAGGAAGTGGCCCTAGATATAGTAGATGCATTGCTGATCATCTTCCAACATTCGATGGAATCTGGAACTGTACCCATGGATGGGAGGGTAGCTAATGTTACCCCACTATTCAAAAAGGGTGGTAGAGAGAAAGCGGCGAATTACAGACCGGTAAGCCTGACATCGGTATTGGGGAAAATGCTAGAGTCCATTATAAAGGATGTAATAGCTGAGCACTTGAAAAACAGTGACAGGATCGGACAAAGTCAACATGGATTTACAAAAGGCAAATCATGCTTGACTTATCTACTGGAATTTTTTGACGATGTAACTGGGAAAATAGAGGAGGGAGAACCAGTAGATGTGGTGTATTTGGACTTTCAAAAGGCTTTCGATAAGGTCCCGCATAAGAGATTAGCGTGTAAAGTTAAGGCACATGGGATTGGGGGCAAGGTATTGACTTGGATAGAGAACTGGTTGGCGGACAGAAAGCAGAGAGTAGGAATTAATGGGTCTTTTTCCGAGTGGCAAGCAGTGACTAGTGGGGTACCGCAGGGATCGGTCCTTGGACCCCAGCTATTCACAATATACATTAATGATCTAGATAAGGGAACTAAATGTAATATCTCCAAGTTTGCAGACGACACAAAGCTGGGTGGGAGTGTGTGCTGCGAGGAGGATACCGAGAAACTCCAGGATGATTTGGACAGGTTGGGTGAGTGGGCAGAAGCGTGGCAGATGCAATATAACGCGGATAAGTGCGAGGTTATCCACTTTGGTGTCAAAAACAGAAAGGCAGACTATTATCTGAATGGCAATAGATTGGGAGAAGGGGAAGTGCAACGAGACCTGGGTGTCCTTGTGCACCAGTCGCTGAAAGTAAGCATGCAGGTGCAGCAGGCGGTGAAGAAGGCAAATGGTATGTTGGCCTTCATAGCGAAAGGGTTTGAGTATAGGAACAGGGATGTCCTGCTGCAGGATAACGGGTAAGCCATTTAGGACAGAAATGAGGAAGAATTTCTTCACCCAGAGAGTGGTGAACCCGTGGAATTCTCTACCACAGAAGGTAGTTGAGGCCAAGTCATTAAATATATTCAAGAATGAGTTAGATATATTTCTTAAAGCTAAAGGTATCAAGGGATATGGGGAGAAGGCAGGTACAGGGTACTGAGTTTGGATGATCAGCCATGATCTCATCGAATGGCGGAGCAGGCTCGAGGGGCCTGTTCCTATCTTCTATGTTTCTATGTTTGACACCTTTTGAAAATCCCCAGGCCCAGTCAAGAAACCCAAAACACGAGGACAATGCAAACTCCGATTAAACAACAGATCGACAGGACGCAAGCCATTTAACACTTAGTAAAGTCGTTACTGTTGACGAGGTCTTACAATGACCAGGATTTGATTTGGTTTTGACAAGGCCACTTCAATTTAGTATAATTGAAGGCCCATCAAGCAGTTACAAGTTCGAGTTCTCCAGTAAAGAGTGCAAGTTCAACAGAATTGAAAGCCTGTGTTGAACAGAGTTCAGAACAAGCAGGCAGAAGGCAGTTTCCACAGTTCTGCAAGAAGGCAGTTCCACAGCTCGGAAGAAGACAGTTTAAACAGAGGCGGAGTTACAGCAAGAAGTTCAACAAAGAAGGCCAACAACTTCACAAGCAGCCCGACATGCAAGAGGAAACCAGAGCGACTGCCTCAGTGACCATCGGACACCTCGCAGCAACAAGGGCCTTACGAAACCTTCTAATCAAAAGACTCTAAACCCTAACTCTAAACTGTCAAGGATTTGTTTGGTGAGCATTATCCCTGGTTCTCCAGAGTCCAACCTAGCGAGTGAAGTGGGATTGGGAGGGGTGAAGTATTCTTCTAATGTTATTTCCCTCGCTTGTACCGAAGTGTTTCCCACCTTTAGAGTGATAAGAGTGTTTGTGTTGTGTTTTACTTCCTTGAATAAAAGTCAAGACTCTTTCATCAAAACCTGTTGTCTACTGCACCTTTGTTCACAACCCCCAAATAAGTCCAAGGTCTAGAACCAGGGGCGTGGGAGCGATTCGAACCGCTCGCTGAGTCAGAGGTGAGGCTGACCCCTACCACACCACCCCCTACAGCGGGAATGTGGAGTAATCGGATCAGCCATGATCTTATTGAATGGGGGAGCAGGCTCGAGGGGCCGAGTGGCCGACTCCTGCTCCTAATTCGTATGTTTGTATGTTCAAAATGGCAGGCCCCGAATTTAGCAGTGAGGCCCAACGCCAGCACAGACTGGGCTAAATTGGCCTGTTTCAGGCCCGAAAATAAAACAGGCACAAGGCTTGGAGATTTCTACTCCGACACATTTTCTCTTGATGAGTTTTTGCTTGAGGTTTTGGACTTGTTGGTCCTTGTGAAGCACAGGGTGACCACAAAAGCCAAGCAGTCAAGATGATTTCAAATTCCTTGGTGGGTGTCTAGTTTTGAAAGAAGGCCTCACCCACCAGACCTGCATCAACAGCAAGGCAGTTTGGTGATTGGTTTTGGTCCCGTTACCTTCCCACCACAATGAACCATGCTCTGTCGCAATATAATGTCTCAAGATTAAATTCACACAACAAGCAGAATCATTCAGCCGTTCCCAACCAAGCAGTGAAGTAATGATGGAAACTAATGTGGTTTACAGTCAGTCTCTGTCTGTCACTCCCAAAATTTACTGTGTGGGGAACTGTCCGCTAAATATTGACGCAGTCCCAGGGACCCCTGTAAATACTGACACACTCCCGGGTTCTGCTCCTGCTCGCCCTGGTAGGGGTGAGCATCGGTGACTTGCTGTGCACTAAATGCAAGGGAAAGGACGGAGTGCTCCGGTTCCAACATGAGAAAGCATGGGACCAGCATTGCAATAAAGCCTATGGCCAGGTTTAGGTCGAGCCTTAATTTGTTTTTCTTAAAATGAATAAAGTTTGTGATCGTGTATTATTTTACGATGTATGTACTATAGTTTTCCAAGTGGTGTAGGGGTGTTGGACCCCCTCCGTGCTTGGATGTGTATGTATTACTGATTCTTACCTGTATGTACCTGAAACACCACATTTAAAGGGGAATGTATGTTTGGGTTTTAGTTTAGGGATTACAGGGGAAGGTTGTCTTTCGGGGATCAGGAATTTTGTCCACCCAGGACCATACTGTAGTGAACTGAAAGTATCGAAGGGGGGAATGTAAGGTTTCCAAAATTTCCAGATCCCCAAAACCTAAGGAAAAAGGACTTTGGAACTACGCCAGAGTGATACAAATGCATTTGGGCCTCACATACGGAATTTAAGGCCTAGTTTTGGAATTTTAAAAGGACATGTCTGGACATGTAAGGGAGAAAAGGCTGCACAGGGGGTGGGCTCAACCTCTGTAAATAGCAGTTTGGGGTATTGCATTGTCTGGGAATCGGGATGAACTCACTCAAGCTCCAGCAAGCATTAACATTTGGACAATAGGCCCTAGGAGAAGGCAGCCCCACCCAAAACACAGGCCTCATTAAAACCTATCCCAGACCCATCAAAACCATGCATAATTCGAATAATTCAAGACACCTTTTGAAAATCCCCAGGCCCAGTCAAGAAACCCAAAACACGAGGACAATGCAAACTCCGATTAAACAACAGATCGACAGGACGCAAGCCATTTGACACTTAGTAAAGTCGTTACTGTTGACGAGGTCTTACAATGACCAGGATTTGATTTGGTTTTGACAAGGCCACTTCAATTTAGTATAATTGAAGGCCCATCAAGCAGTTACAACAGTTGAAGTTCTCCAGTAAAGAGTGCAAGTTCAACAGAATTGAAAGGCTGTGTTGAACAGAGTTCAGGACAAGCAGGCAGAAGGCAGTTTCCACAGTTCTGCAAGAAGGCAGTTCCACAGCTCGGAAGAAGACAGTTTAAACAGAGGCAGAGTTACAGCAAGAAGTTCAACAAAGAAGGCCAACAACTTCACAAGCAGACCGACACGCAAGAAGAAACCAGAGCGACTGCCTCAGTGACCATCGGACACCTCGCGGCAACAAGGGCCTTACGAAAACCTAACTCTAAACTGTCAAGGATTCGTTTGGTGAGCATTAGCCCTGGTTCTCCAGAGTCCAACCTAGCGAGTGAAGTGGGATTGGGAGGGGTGAAGTATTCTTCTAATGTTATTTCCCTCGCTTGTACCGAAGTGTTCCCCACCTTTAGAGTGATAAGAGTGTTTGTGTTGTGTTTTACTTCCTTGAATAAAAGTCAAGACTCTTTCATCAAAACCTGTTGTCTACTGCATCTTTGTTCACAACCCCCAAATAAGTCCAAGGTCTAGAACCAGGGGCGTGGGAGCGATTCGAACCGCTTTCTGAGTCAGAGGTGAGGCTGACCCCGACCACACCACCCCCTACAGCGGGAATGTGGAGTAATCGGATCAGCCATGATCTTATTGAATGGCGGAGCAGGCTCGAGGGGCCGAGTGGCCGACTCCTGCTCCTAATTCGTATGTTCGTATGTATGTATGTTTGTATGTTCAAAATGGCAGGCCCCGAATTTAGCAGTGAGGCCCAACGCCAGCACAGACTGGGCTAAATTGGCCTGTTTCAGGCCCGAAAATAAAACAGACACAAGGCTTGGAGATTTCTACTCCGACACATTTTCTCTTGATGAGTTTTTGCTTGAGGTTTTGGACTTGTTGGTCCTTGTGAAGCACAGGGTGACCACAAAAGCCAAGCAGTCAAGATGATTTCAAATTCCTTGGTGGGTGTCTAGTTTTGAAAGAAGGCCTCACCCACCAGAGCTGCATCAACAGCAAGGCAGTTTGGTGAGTGGTTTTGGTCCCGTTACCTTCCCAACACAATGAACCATGCTCTGTTGCAATATGATGTCTCAAGATTAAATTCGCACAACAAGCAGAATCATTCAGCCGTTCCCAACCAAGCAGTGAAGTAATGATGGAAACTAATGTGGTTTACAGTCAGTCTCTGTCTGTCACTCCCAAAATTTACTGTGTGGGGAACAGTCCTGTCAATATTGACGCAGTCCCAGGGACCCCTGTAAATACTGACACACTCCCGAGGACCCCCTGTAAATACTGACACACTCCCGGGGACCCCCTGTAAATACTGACACAATCCCGGGGACCCCCTGTAAATACTGACACACTCCCGGGGACTCCCTGTAAATACTGACACACTCCCGGGGACCCCTGTAAATACTGACATACTCCCGGGGAGCCCCCTGTAAATAGATACACACTCCCGGGGACACCCTGTAAATACTGACACACTCCCGGGGACCCCTGTAAATACTGACACACTCCCGGGGACACCCTGTAAATACTGACGCACTCCCGGGGACCCCTGTAAATACTGACGCACTCCCGGGGACCAGTGTAAATACTGACACACTCCCGGGGACTCCCTGTAAATACTGACACACGCTGGGGACCCCCTGTAAATACTGACACACTCCCGGGGATCCCCTGTAAATACTAACACACTCCCGGGGATCCCCCTGTAAATAGATACACACTCCCGGGGGCACCCTGTAAATACTGACACACTCCCGGGGACCCCTGTAAATACTGACACACTCCCGGGGACTCCCTGCAAATACTGACGCACTCCCGGGGACCCCTGTAAATACTGACGCACTCCCGGGGACCACTGTAAATACTGACACACTCCCGGGGACTCCCTGTAAATACTGACACACGCTGGGGACCCCCTGTAAATACTGACACACTCCCGGGTATCCCCTGTAAATACTAACACACTCCCGGGGATCCCCTGTAAATACTGACACACTCCCGGGGACTCCCTGTAATTACTGACACACTCCCGGGGATCCCCTGTAAATACTAACACACTCCCGGGGATCCCCTGTAATTACTGACACACTCCCGGGGAGCCTCTGTAATTACTGTCACACTCCCGGGGACTCCCTGTAAATACTGACACACTCCCGGAGACCCCCTGTAAATACTGACACACTCCCGGGGACCCCCTGTAAATACTGACACACTCCCGGGGACTCCCTGTAAATACTGACACACTCCGGGGACCCCCTGTAAATACTGACACACACCCGGGGACTCCCTGTAAATACTGACACACTCCCGGGGACCCCCTGTAAATACTGACACACACCCGGGGACTCCCTGTAAATACTGACACACTCCCGGGGACCCCCTGTAAATACTGACACACTCCCGGGGACCCCCTGTAAATACTGACACACTCCCGGGGACCCCCTGTAAATACTGACACAATCACGGGGAACCCCTGTAAATACTGACACACTCCCGGGGACCCCCTGTAAATATTGACACACGCCTGGGGACCTCCTGTAAATAATGACACACTCCCGGGGACCCCCTGTAAATACTGACACACTCCCGGGGACACCGTGTAAATACTGACACACTCCAGGGGACCCCCTGTAAATACTGACACACTCCAGGGGACCCCCTGTAAATACTGACACACTCCCGGGGACCCCCTGTAAATACTGACACACTCCCGGGGACGCCCTGTAAATATTGACACACGCCTGGGGACCCCCTGTAAATAATGACACACTCCCGGGGACCCCCTCTAAATATTGACACACGCCTGGGGACCCCCTGTAAATAATGACACACTCCCGGGGACACCGTGTAAATACTAATACACTTACAGTGGATCGCACTCTCGCCTCCTAGTCAGCAGTTTGTGAGTTCAAGTCCCACTCCAGAGACTTGAGCAGAAAAATCTAGGCTGACCCTGACAGTGCAGCACTGAGGGAGCGCCGCACTGTCGGAGGGGCAGTACTGAGGGAGTGCCGCACTGTCAGAGGGGCAGTACTGAGGGAGCGCCGCACTGTCGGAGAGGCAGTACTGAGGGAGCGCCGCACTGTCGGAGGGGCAGTACTGAGGGAGCGCCGCACTGTCGGAGGGACAGTACTGAGGGAGCGCCGCACTGTCGGAGGGGCAGTACTGAGGGAGCGCCGCACTGTCGGAGGGGACAGTACTGAGGGAGCGCCGCACTGTCGGAGGGGCAGTACTGAGGGAGTGCCGCACTGTCAGAGGGGCAGTACTGAGGGAGCGCCGCACTGTCGGAGGGGCAGTACTGAGGGAGCGCCGCACTGTCGGAGGGGCAGTACTGAGGAGAGCGTCGCACTGTCGGAGGGGCAGTACTGAGGGAGCGCCGTACTGTCGGAGGGGCAGTACTGAGGGAGCGCCGCACTGTCGGAGGGGCAGTACTGAGGGAGCGCCGCACTGTCGGAGGGGCAGTACTGAGGGAGCGCCGCACTGTCGGAGGGGCAGTACTGAGGGAGCGCCGCACTGTCGGAGGGGCAGTACTGAGGGAGCGCCGCACTGTCGGAGGGGCAGTACTGAGGGAGCGTCGCACTGTCGGAGGGGCAGTACTGAGGGAGCGCCGCACTGTCGGAGGGGCAGTACTGAGGGAGCGCCGCACTGTCGGAGGGGCAGTACTGTGGGAGGCCGCACTGTCGGAGGGGCAGTACTGAGGGAGTGCCGCACTGTCAGAGGGGCAGTACTGAGGGAGCGCCGCACTGTCGGAGGGGCAGTACTGAGAGAGGGCCGCACTGTCGGAGGGGCAGGACTGAGGGAGGGCAGCACTGTTGGAGGGTCAGTACTGAGGGAGGGCAGCACTGTCGGAGGTGCAGTACTGAGGGAGCGCCGCACTGTCGGAGGGGCAGGACTGAGGGAGCGCCGTACTGTCGGAGGGGCAGTACTGAGGGAGGGCAGCACTGTTGGAGGGGCAGTACTGAGGGAGCGCGCACTGTCGGAGGGGCAGGACTGAGGGAGCGCTGCATTGTCGGAGGGGCAGTACTGAGGGAGCGCCGCACTGTCGGAGGGGCAGTACTGAGGGAGTGCTGGACTGTCGGAGGGGCAGTACTGAGGGAACGCCGCACGTCGGAGGGGTAGTACTGGGGGAGCGCCGCACCGTGGGAGAGGCAGTACTGAGGGAGCGCCGCACTGTCGGAGGAGCAGTACTGAGGGAGCGCCGCACTGTCGGAGGGGCAGTACTGAGGGACCGCTGCACTGTCTGCGGGTCAGTACTGAGGGAGCGCCGCACTGTCTGAGGGTCAGTACTGAGGGAGCGCAGCACTGTCTGAGGGTCAGTACTGAGGGAGTGCTCGCACTGTCTGAGGTTCAGTACTGAGGGAGTTCTGCACTGTCGGAGGTGCCGTCTTTCGGATGAGACATTAAACCGTGGCCCCATCTGATCTCTCAATTGGACTTAAAGGACCCTCTGGCACTATTTGTAAGAAAGCAGGGGAGTTCTGCCCCGTGTCCTGGGGCCAATATTTATCCCTCAACCAACATCACTAAGACAGATGATCTGGGGCATTATCACATTGCTGTTTGTGGGAGCTTGTTGTGTGCAATTGGCTGCCGCGTTTCCTACTTTACAACAGTGATTACACTTCAAAAAGTACTTCAGTGGCTGTGAAGCGCTTTGGGACGTCCTGAGATCGTGAAAGAAGCTGGAGAAATGTAAGTCTTTCTTTCTTTATCACCCTGAACGGCCTGGCTCTAATTTTAAGGAGATGCCCCCTTGTTCTGGACTCCCCCCACCAGAGGAAATTACTTCTCTCTCTCTACCCTATCAAACCCTTTAATCATCATAAACACCTCAATTAGCTCACAACCTGTAATCTTAATATATTTACACAATAAGGGTAAATACTTTCGATGATTTAATTTAACTGTCTCACTGGATGCCTGGCGTAACTCAGTAAATGCCCGGTTTACCACTAATAAGGATAATGAGTAATCCTCAGGTACATTAAGGAGTGCGAGGCAAGGGGAGGCGGCAGAAGCAGGCAGCTCTCTTTGACAGTAAGTGTTATCCAACGTTGGTGAAAGGCGAACTGTCTTTTCCTCTTGTCTCTGGCTCCGATACGGCCTGGTCTCTGTCGCTAACTAGGCCTCTGACTCTGGCTTCGCGGCCTAGGCCGGAGGCTGAGGCCCTTCGGAGTTCCGGTTCCCGGCCTTCCGCCGCTTACCCCGGGGGGCGCTGCCTTGGGACGGTCGGTGCTGGGATAGCCGCTCC
This sequence comes from Squalus acanthias, assembly GCA_030390025.1. Classification (NCBI taxonomy): domain Eukaryota; kingdom Metazoa; phylum Chordata; class Chondrichthyes; order Squaliformes; family Squalidae; genus Squalus; species Squalus acanthias. The sequence continues at coordinate 780,870 of JASTWF010000168.1, read as the reverse complement.
CAGTCAGGGAAGGCTGAGGCCTGGTCATTTCAGTAGGCCTCGTTTCTCCCGGGGCGGGGGGAGAGATCAGGCAGGGTTCCCTGCTCCCGATCGCACTCCGGTGACAACTGGGAGGGACGCTCGTCCGCAGGTTGGGCGAGGGTGAGACAGGCCCGATTCTGCCCCGCCCGCCCACCCGCTCCCCCAGCCACCGCCAAGGCTGAACCGCCTGCCGTCAATCCAGACTTAAGGCCCGTAATTCAGGCAGACACTCCCGACACACGCCAAGGAGGCTAAAGTTGTTGCCACGGAGATGGCGAGATTACGGGCCATTGTGACTGCGATCTCTCCAGTGTTGGTTAACTGCTGCGATATTTATTTGCTCCGTAGGTCAAGAAAGGATTTGCTTTTTGAGCGATGAAGCTACTTTTCGTTTCGGGGGCGGTTGTTTTCCTCTCGCTGTGCGTTCTGTCAGGTACGTCCTTAAGCCAAACTGGGGGCGGGGGGACAGTAACCATTTCTGATAAATTCATAATGTACTGAGGGAGCGCCGCACTGTCGGAGGGGCAGTACTGAGGGAGCGCCGCACTATGGGAGGGGCAGTACTGAGGGAGTGCCGCACTGTCGGAGGGGCAGTACTGAGGGAGCGCCGCACTGTCGGAGGGACAATACTGAGGGAGCGGTGCACTGTCGGAGCGCCAGTACTGAGGGAGCGCCGCACTGTTGAGAGACAGTACTGAGGGAGCGGTGCACTGTCGGAGGGACAGTACTGAGGGAGCGCCGCACTGTCTGAGGGGCAGTACTGAGGGAGCGCCGCACTGTCGGAGAGACAGTACTGAGGGAGCGGTGCACTGTCGGAGGGACAGTACTGAGGGAGCGATGCACTGTTGTAGGGACAGTACTGAGGGAGCGCTGCACTGTCGGAGGGACAGTACTGAGGGAGCGCCGCACTGTCTGAGGGGCAGTACTGAGGGAGCGCCGCACTGTCGGAGGGGTAGTACTGAGGGTGCGCCGCACTGTCTGAGGGGCAGTACTGTGGGAGCGCCGCACTGTCGGAGGGGCAGTACTGAGGGAGCGGTGCACTGTCGGAGGTACAGTACTGAGGGAGCGCCGCACTGTCGGAGGTGTAGTACTGAGGGAACGCCGCACTGTCTGACGGGCAGTACTGAGGAAGCGCCGCACTGTCGGAGGGGCAGTACTGAGGGAGTGGTGCACTGTCGGAGGGGCAGTACTGAGGGAGCGTCGCACTGTCGGAGGGGCAGTACTGAGGGAGTGCTGCACTGTCGGAGGGGCAGTACTGAGGGAGAGACGCACTGTCGGAGGGGCAGTACTGAGGGAGCACAGCACTGTCGGATGGTCATTACTGAGGGAGCGCTGCACTGTCGGAAGGGCAGTACTGAGGGAGCACCGCACTGTCGGAGGGGCAGTACTGAGGGAGCGCTGCACTGTCGGAAGGGCAGTACTGAGGGAGCACCGCACTGTCGGAGGGGCAGTACTGAGGGAGCGCTGCACTGTCGGAGGGGCAGTACTGAGGGAGCTCTGCACTGTCGGAGGGGCAGTACTGAGGGAGCGCCGCACTGTCGGAGGGGCAGTACTGAGGGAGCGCCGCACTGTGGGAGGGGCAGTACTGAGGGAGCGCCGCACTGTCGGAGGGGCAGTACTGAGGGAGCGCTGCACTGTCGGAGGGTCTATACTGAGGGAGTGCCGTACTGTCGGAGGGGCAGTACTGCGCGAGCGCTGCACTGTCGGAAGGGCAGTACTGAGGGAGCGTCGCACTGTCGTAGGGGCAGTACTGAGGGAGCGTCGCACTGTCGGAGGGGCAGTACTGATGGTACGCCGCACTGTCAGAGGGGTAGTACTGAGGGAGCGCCGCACTGTCAGAGGGGCAGTACTGAGGGAGCCCTGCACTGTTGGAGGGGCAGTAATGAGGGAGCGCCGCACTGTCAGAGGGGCAGTATTGAGGGATCCCCGCACTGTCGGAAGGGCAGTACTGAGGGAGCACCGCACTGTCAGAGGGGCAGTACTGAGGGATCGCCGCACTGTCAGAGGGGCAGTACTGAGGGAGCGGCGCACTGTCGGAGGGGCAGTACTGAGGGATCGCCGCACTGTCAAAGGGGCAGTACTGAGGGAGCGCCGCACTGTCGGAGGGTCAGTACTGACGGAGTGCCGCACTGTCGGAGGGGCAGTACTGAGGGAGCGCTGCACTGTCGGAGGGTCAGTACTGAGGGAGCGCTGCACTGTCGAAGGGGCAGTACTGAGGGAGCGCCGCACTTTCGAAGGTGCCATCTTTCGGATGAGACGTTAAACCGAGACCCCGTCTGCCCTCTCAGGTGGATGTAAAAGATCCCACGGGCACTATTGGAGGAAGAGCAGGGGGGGAGTTCTCCCCGGTGTCCTGGGCCAATATTTATCCCTCAACCAACATCACTAAAACAGATGATCTGATCATTTTCACTTTGCTATTTGTGGGAGCTTGCTGTGCGGAAATTGTGTGCTGCGTTTCGTACATTACAACAGTGACTACACTTCAAAAAGTACTTCATGGGCTGTTGAGCGCTTTGGGATGTCCTGAGGTGGTGAAAGGCGCTATATAAATGCAGTCCATTCTATCTTTTTCTCTGCTAACGATCCCCAGGACAATATTGTGAGTGAAGCGGGAGAGTTGTCCCCGTGTCGTATCTCAACCCACAGCACCAGAGAATAAAAAAGCAAGACTAACTGCTCATTCTCCTGTATGTGGGATCTTGCTGTGCACACTTCAGTTGTCACGCGTCCCTGCGTAACTCCAGAGCAGTTAATTGAGGCGTTCCCGAGAGAAACGAGAAGGCCTTTGCGGAGATGGAAGTTCTGTATCTTTTTATTTTCTTGCAAAGAGCCTGGTGAATGTTTCCGGCTAATTTTAGACTCCACCGTGAAGTCCCCTGTTGTCGAGCAGCCCACCCACTGCCTCGCCTGCAGGAACAAGAGCAGCAAAGAGAGGAGGGCAGGAAGAGGCCAAGCCGAGAGAGAGAGAGAGTGAGAGAGACACAGAGACAGAGAGAGAGACAGAGAGAGAGAGAGAGAGGGACAGAGAGAGAGACAGAGAGACAGAGAGAGAGACAGACAGAGAGAGAGTGAGAGAGACACAGAGACAGAGAGAGAGACAGAGAGAGAGAGAGAGAGGAAGAGAGAGAGACAGAGAGACAGAGAGAGAGAGAGACAGAGAGAGAGAGAGAGAGAGACAGAGAGAGAGACAGAGAGAGAGAGAGAGAGAGAGAGAGAGAGAGAGAGAGAGAGAGAGACAGAGACAGAGAGAGAGAGAGAGAGAGAGAGGACAGAGAGAGAGACAGAGAGAGAGAGAGAGAGAGACAGAGAGAGAGTGAGGGAGAGACAGAGAGAGAGTGAGAGAGAGACAGAGAGAGAGAGACAGAGAGAGAGAGACAGAGAGACAGAGAGAGAGAGAGAGACAGAGAGAGACAGAGAGAGAGAGACAGAGAGAGAGACCGAGAGAGAGAGAGAGAGAAGACAGAGAGAGAGAGAGAGACAGGGAGAGAGAGAGACAGAGAGAGAGAGAGAGACAGAGAGAGAGACAGAGAGAGAGAGACAGAGAGAGAGAGAGAGACAGAGAGAGAGAGAGACACAGAGACAGAGAGAGAGACAGACAGAGAGAGAGAGACAGAGAGAGAGTGAGAGAGAGAGAGTGAGAGAGAGAGACAGATAGAGATTGAGAGAGAGAGACAGAGAGACAGACAGAGAGAGAGAGAGACAGAGAGAGAGAGAGAGGGTCAGAGAGAGAGACAGAGAGAGAGACAGAGAGAGACAGAGAGAGAGAGAGACAGAGAGAGACAGAGAGAGAGAGACAGACAGTGAGAGAGACAGAGAGACAGCGAGAGAGAGAGAGACAGAGAAAGACAGAGAGAGAGAGAGAGAGACAGACAGACAGAGAGAGACAGAGAGAGAGAGAGACAGAGAGAGAGACAGAGACAGAGAGAGAGTGAGAGAGAGACAGATAGAGAGTGAGAGAGAGACAGAGAGAGAGAGAGACAGAGAGAGAGCGTGAGAGAGAGACAGAGAGAGAGAGAGAGAGAGAGACAGAGAGAGAGACAGAGAGAGAGAGAGAGACAGAGAGAGACAGAGAGAGAGAGAGAGAGACAGAGAGACCCAGAGAGAGAGAGAGAGATAGAGAGATACAGTGAACTAACGGTGCAATTTGCCTCCCGCAGAGAATGCATCAGCCTTACACTCGAGATCGGCGCTCTTCCCCACGAGACAGGAGACCTATCTGGGAGCATACACCAACTTCCAAGATCGCTTCCGTACCTTCACCGCCCGAATTACAGGAGCTTTCCGCGAATTTTTCAGAGATCTCAACCTCTCGAACTTTATGGATAAAATGCGGTAAGAGAACACGCCTCCCTTCTCAGCGAGCTGTCGGTGCGGCCGCTCCCACCCTCCCTGTCCGATCCCCTCTCTATCTGTCCATCGGTCACCCCCTTTCTCCCGCACACACCCTAATCCCGTTGCAGCAACACAGCCCTGGATTGCTCCTGTCACTCTCTCGGTCTCACTGCACGCCACAATTGGATACATGGGCCCAGAAATTTGACTCGGAGGCTTGCTGTGGGGGTAAGGATCGCGTGCGATATCACACTCCGCGCCGGCCGTTGTGTTTTGGGCCCACAGGAACTTCGGGTCCTGGGCCTCTCCCTGGTGCCGGCGCGCAGTGCGTGCGTGTCCCAGAGGCGCAGTTAGTGCGATGCGACCTCTGGGATCACGTGGGCCATGGAGAGCCAATGGCAGCAGACCATCTTTCATTCATAGATTTGACAGGAGACCTGTCAAAACTATGAATACAATTTGCCCCCAAAAGGACAGCTAAACCTCAATTAAATTTTTTAAAAACCATCAGATTAATAAAATAACTATAGTTAAATAAATTAACCACTTTAAACAAAAATTTAAAGTTTTAAAAAATTTAAAATCTTTTTAAAATATATAAAAATAAACTTACCTTTCTTTAAAGTCTCTAAAAAAGATAAACCTGTCGAAAAATTTTTAAAATAATACTTAATTAACTACTTACCTTGTTTCAAGAGGGTCTTACGCCTGCTTTCTTCATGTGTAAAATCTTCACCACTTACCTGCGCGTTCAAACCTGAAAAAAAAATCTAAGTGTGCTGCGTGCGCGCAGCCTGTAGCGCACACGCGGTTCACTTAGGAACCGCCCCCTTCACCATACCGGAAGTGCCGGTTTCCCGCGCATGCGCAGTGCATGCAGGAAACCGGCAATTCGAGATCTAATACGCGAGAGTACACAGTGCATACTCTCCCGTATTAGGTCTAATTTTCGGGCCATGAACTTCAGTATAGATAAGGGTGAGCTAGGACATTTTGGTAGGAAGAATAAGGAGGCCACCTACTCCTTGGAAAGAAGTCGCTAAATGGGGTAGAGGATTCCTGGGATGAGAGAGCTGTCCTATGAGGAGAGATTGAGTAGTTTGGGCCTGTACTCTCTGGAGTTTTGAAGAATGAGAGGTGATCTCATTGAAACATCTGAGGGGGATTGACAGGGTAGATGCTGAGAGGCTGTTTTCCCCTGGCTGGAGAGTCTAGAACCAGGGGTCACAGTCTCAAGATAAGGGGTCGCTCATTGAGGACTGAGATGAGGAGGAATTTCTTCACTCAGAGGGTTGTGAATCTTTGGAATTCTCTGCCCCAGAGGGCTGTGGAGGCTCAGTCGTTGAGTATATTCAAGACAGAGATCAATAGATTGTTGGACTGTAGGGGAATCAAGGGATATGGAGATCGGGAGGGAAAGTGGAGTTGAGATCGAAGATCAGCCATGATCTCATTGAATGGCGGAGCAGGCTCGAGGGGCCGTATGGCCGACTCCTGCTCCTAGTTCTTATGTTCATATGTGACCCGTTATTGTTAACCGCTCTGAGATTTGTTAAGATATAGCCTTAAACAGTAACTTGTATAGAACCTTGGTTAGACCAAACTTGGAGCACTGTGTACAGTTCTGGTCTCCGTATACCTTGGTTAGACCACACTTGGAGCAATGTGCACAGTTCTGGTCTCCATATACCTTGGTTAGACCACACTTGGAGCATTGTGCACAGTTCTGGTCTCCGTATACCTTGGTTAGACCACACTTGGAGCACTGTGCACAGTTCTGGTCTACATATACCTTGGTTAGAACACACTTGGAGCATTCTGCACAGTTCTGGTCTACATATACCTTGGTTAGACCACACTTGGAGCACAGTGCACAGTTCTGGTCTACATATACCTTGGTGAGACCACACTTGGAGCACTGTGCGCAGTTCTGGTCTCTGTATACCTTGGTTAGACCACACTTGAAGCACTGTGCACAGTTCTGGTCTCCGTATACCTTGGTTAGATCACACTTGGAGCATTGTGCACAGTTCTGGTCTCCCTATACCTTGGTTAGAACACACTTGGAGTACTGTGCACAGTTCTGGTCTCCATATACCTTGGTTAGACCACACTTGGAGCACTGTGCACAGTTCTGGTCTCCATATACCTTGGTTAGACCACACTTGGAGCACTGTGCACAGTTCTGGTCTCCATATACCTTGGTTAGAACACACTTGGAGCATTGTGCACAGTTCTGGTCTCCCTATACCTTGGTTAGAACACACTTGGAGCATTGTGCACAGTTCTGGTCTCCCTATACCTTGGTTAGAACACACTTGGAGTACTGTGCACAGTTCTGGTCTCCATATACCTTGGTTAGAACACACTTGTAGCACTGTGCACAGTTCTGGTCTCCATATACCTTGGTTAGACCACACTTGGAGCATTGTGCACAGTTCTGGTCTCCCTATACCTTGGTTAGAACACACTTGGAGTACTGTGCACAGTTCTGGTCTCCATATACCTTGGTTAGAACACACTTGTAGCACTGTGCACAGTTTTGGTCTCCATATACCTTGGTTAGACCACACTTGGAGCACTGTGCACAGTTCTGGTCTCCATATACCTTGGTTAGAACACACTTGGAGCATTGTGCACAGTTCTGGTCTCCCTATACCTTGGTTAGAACACACTTGGAGCATTGTGCACAGTTCTGGTCTCCCTATACCTTGGTTAGACCACACTTGGAG
>JASTWF010000168.1:769793-773582 GCA_030390025.1 Squalus acanthias | reverse complement strand
CCCGGTGTCCTGGCCAATATTTATCTGATTTACAGATTATCTGGTCATTATCACATTGCTGTTTGTGGGATCTTGCTGTGCGCAAATTGGCTGCTGCGTTTCCCACATTACAACAGTGACTACACTCCAAAAGTACTTCATTGGCTGTAAAGCGTTTTGGGACATCCGGTGGTCGTGAAAGGCGCTGGAGAATTGCAAGTTTTTTTTATTAATAAAGGGTGTGTGTGTGTTGGTCCTGCAGTTGTTTCTGGAGAGCATTAAGTCATTCAAACATGTAGTGTACAGTACGTTAAATAAATTAACGCAAATTCCAGGATTGAATAGGGTTTAATTTTCATTGGCTCCTGTCACAAGAGGCACAGAAATCGCTTCCTGCTATGGTAGTCACAGGTGGGATGTGTCGTTCTCACATTACCAATATACATCGTGCCACATGTTATAGATACAGCAGTGGGGAAACAGACAAGGATCGTGTTATACAAGGGTTAGTAAACGCAGGGCGGTCGAGCGGCTTGCTGAACGCTCACAAACGAGTCTGGTCACAGCGAACACTCCGGATGACCGTCCTCACGGGGTGATCAGGTCTCTGAAGGCCTCTCTGATCTGTCGTTGAATCGCCTGCAACACATTGCAACAGAGGCCAGCGTGAGGTCCAGCACTGAACGAGGGGGGAGCGGAGGCGCAGGCAAAGGAATTCAGCCATGGGAGGGCGGGCGGGGAGGCCCCACAGCCAGGGTCAACTGGCAGGTCAACCAACTAATGGGGAGCGCTGCGGCGGGCGGACTATTCGACCATGGGGAGCGTCACAGTGCATGCCAACCGCTTGGTCACCAACCAATGGGGAGCGCCGCGGCGGGCAGACTATTCGACCATGGGGAACGTCACACTGCATGCAAACCGGCTGGTCAGCCAACCATTGAGGAGCGCCATGGCGGGCGGACTATTCGACCATGGGGAACGTCACAGTGCATGCCAACCGCGTGGTCAGCCAACCATTGAGGAGCGCCGCGGCGGGTAGACTATTCGACCACAGGGAGCGTCACGGCGAGGGTCAACAGAATGAGCGGGAGGGAAGAGACACACGAGGGAAGGGAGCCGGGAATAAAGAGAGTGCACCGAAGGAATGAGAGAGGACTAGAAAAAGGAGAGGGAACGCAAGAGGAGAGATAGCGATAGAAGGAAGGTAAAAGAGAGAGAGAGAGGGATCGGGCCAGAAAGGGAAAGAGAGCAGAAAGAGTAAGAGTAGATGAAAGGAAGATCGGATATAGGGATCGGAAGTCTTAAATCCACCTCACTTCAGATTCTGTGTCTGCCTTGGAATTTGCTAACCCTTGTTACCTCTGCTTCCCATCTAGTCCATAAGCCAAGGTGATTCCTGATAAACAATGGGATCCAGTCTAAGGAGGGACTGGAACGAGGATTGAGCTGTGTGTATGGAGAGGGACAGTGAGTCAGAAGAACGGAAAAGTTACAAAGTATTTACAGCACAGAAACAGGCCATTCGGCCCAACCAGTCCGTGCCGGTGTTTGTGCTCCACACCAGCCTCCTCCCACCCCATCACCATATCCTTCTATTCCTTTCTCCCTCATGTCTTTATCCAGCTTCCCCTTAAATGTATCTCTGCTCTTCGCCTCAACCACTCCCTGTGGTAGCGAGTTCCCCATTCTCACCACTCTCTGGGGAAAGAAGTTTCTCCTGAATTCCCTATTGGATTTATCAGTGACTGTCTTATATTGATGGCCCCTAGTTCTGGTCTCGCCCACATCTTCTCTACATCGACCCTATCGAACCCTTTCATAGTCTTATAGATCTCTATCGGGTCACCCCTCAGACTTCTCTTTTCTAGAGAAAGGAGCCCTATCCTGAAAAAATCTTTCCTGATGGATATAACCTTTCAGTCTGGAATCATTCCAGTAAATCTTCTCTGCACCTTCTCCAGTGCCTCGATATCCTTTTTATAATATGGAGACCAGAACTGTGCACAGTGCTCCAAGTGTGGTCTAACCGAGGTACAGGGAGACCAGAACTGTGCACAGTGCTCCAAGTGTGGTCTAACCAAGGTCTCTGGAGACCAGAACTTTGCACAGTGCTCCAAGTGTGGTCTAACCAAGGTCTCTGGAGACCAGAACTTTGCACAGTGCTCCAAGTGTGGTCTACCCGAGGTATTTGGAGACAGAACTGCTCACAGTGCTCCAAGTGTGGTCTAACCAAGATATATGGAGACCAGAACTGTGCACAGTGCTCCAAGTGTGGTCTAACCAAGATATATGGAGACCAGAACTGTGCACAGTGCTCCAGGCGTGGTCTAACCAAGGTATATGGAGACCAGAACTGTGCAAAGTGCTCCAAGTGTGGTATATGGAGGCTAGAACTGCGCACAGCGCTCCAAGTGTGGTCGAACAGAGGTATATGTAGACCAGAACTGTGCACAGTGCTCCAAGTGTGGTCGAACAGAGGTATATGTAGACCAGAACTGTGCGCAGTGCTCCAAGTGTGGTCTAACCAAGGTATATGGAGACCAGAACTGTGCACAGTGCTCCAAGTGTGGTCTAACCAAGGTATACGGAGACCAGAACTGTACACAGTGCTCCAAGTTTGGTCTAACCAAGGTTCTATACAAGTTACTGTTTAAGGCTATATCTTAACAAATCTCAGAGCGGTTAACAATAACGGGTCACATATGAACATAAGAACTAGGAGCAGGAGTCGGCCATACGGCCCCTCGAGCCTGCTCCGCCATTCAATGAGATCATGGCTGATCTTCGACCTCAACTCCACTTTCCCTCCCGATCTCCATATCCCTTGATTCCCCTACAGTCCAACAATCTATTGATCTCTGTCTTGAATATGCTCAACGACTGAGCCTCCACAGCTCTCTGGGGTAGAGAATTCCAAAGATTCACAACCCTCTGAGTGAAGAAATTCCTCCTCATCTCAGTCCTCAATGAGCGACCCCTTATCTTGAGACTGTGATCCCTGGTTCTAGACTCTCCAGCCAGGGGAAAACAGCCTCTCAGCATCTACCCTGTCAATCCCCCTCAGATGTTTCAATGAGATCACCTCTCATTCTTCAAAACTCCAGAGAGTACAGGCCCAAACTACTCAATCTCTCCTCATAGGACAGCTCTCTCATCCCAGGAATCCTCTACCCCATTTAGCGATTCTTTCCAAGGAGTAGGTGGCCTCCTTATTCTTCCTACCAAAATGTCCTAGCTCACCCTTATCTATACTGAAGTTCATGGCCCGAAAATTAGACCTAATACGAGAGTATGCACTGTGTACTCTCGCGTATTAGATCCTGAATTGCCGGTTTCCTGCATGCACTGCGCATGCGCGGGAAACCGGCACTTCCGGTATTGCGAAGGGGGCGGTTCCTAAGTGAACCGTGTGCGCTACAGGCTGCGCGCACGCAGCACACTTAGTTTTTTTTTCAGGTTTGAACGCGCAGGTAAGTGGTGAAGATTTTACACATGAAGAAAGCAGGCGTAAGACCCCCTTTTAACAAGGTAAGTAGTTAATTAAGTGTTATTTTAAATTTTTTTCGACAGGTTTATCTTTTTTAGAGACTTTAAAGAAAGGTAAGTTTATTTTTATAACTTTTAAAAAGATTTTAAATTTTTTAAAACTTTAAATTTTTGTTTAAAGTGGTTAATTTATTTAACTATAGTTATTTTATTAATGTGATGGCTTTTAAAAAATTTAATTGAGGTTTAGCTGTCCTTTTGGGGGCAAATTGTGTTCATAGTTTTGACAGGTCTGTCTCCTGTCAAATCTATGAATGAAAGATG
>JASTWF010000168.1:749793-764793 GCA_030390025.1 Squalus acanthias | reverse complement strand
TAGGAAACGCGGCAGCCAATTGCACACAACAAGCTCCCACAAACAGCAATGTGATAATGACCCAGATCATCTGTTTTAGTGATGTTGGTTGAGGGATAAATATTGGCCCCAGGACACGTGGCAGAACTCCCCTACTTTCTTTCAAATAGTGCCAGAGGGTCCTTAATGTCCACTTGAGAGATCAGATGGGGCCACGGTTTAATGTCTCATCTGAAAGACGGCACCTCCGACAGTGCAGCGCTCCCTCAGTACTGACCCTCAGACAGTGCAGCACTTCCTCAGTGCTGACCCTCAGACAGTGCAGCGGTCCCTCAGTACTGACCCTCAGACAGTGCAGCACTCCCTCAGTACTGACCCTCAGACAGTGCAGCGGTCCCTCAGTACTGCCCCTCCGACAGTGCAGCGCTCCCTCAGTACTGACCCTCAGACAGTGCAGCAGTCCCTCAGTACTGCCCCTCCGACAGTGCAGCACTTCCTCAGTGCTGCCCCTCCGACAGTGCAGCATTCCCTCAGTACTGACCCTCTGACAGTGCATCACTTCCTCAGTACTGACCCTCAGACAGTGCGGCTCTCCCTCAGTACTACCCCTCCGACAGTGCGGCTCTCCCTCAGTAATGCCCCTCTGACAGTGCGGCGCTCCCTCAGTACTGCCCCTCCCACAGTGCGGCTCTCCCTCAGTACTGCCCCTCTGACAGTGCGGCGCTCCCTCAGTACTGCCCTTCACCACAATGCGGCGCTCACTCAGTACTGCCCCTCCCACAGTGCGGTGCTCCCTCAGTACAGCCCCTATGACAGTGCGGCACTCCATAGTACTGCTCCTCCGACAGTGCGGCGCTCCCTCAGTACTGCCCTTCCGACAGTGCGGCGCTCCCTCAGTACTGCCGCTCCGACAGTGCAGCGCTCCTTCAGTACTGCCCTTCCGACAGTGCAGCGCTCCCTCAGTACTGCCGCTCCGACAGTGCAGCGCTCCCTCAGTACTGACATTCTGACAGAGCAGCGCTCCCTCAGTACTGCCCCTCCGACAGTGCGGCACTCCCTCAGTACTGCACCTCCGATTATGCGGCGTTCCCTCAGTACTGCACTGTCAGGGTCAGCCCATACTTTCGTTCTCAAGTCTCTGGAGTGGGACTTGAACTCACAAACTGTTGACTAAGAGGCGAGAGTGCGATCCACTGTAAGTGTGTCAGTATTTACACGGTGTCCCCGGGATTGTGACAGTATTTACAAGGGGTTCCCCGCGATTGTGTCAGTATTTACAGGGTGTTCCCCGGGAGTGTGTCAGTATTTACAGGACGTCCCCGGGAGTGTTTCAGTATTTACAGGGGGTCCCCGGGAGTGTGTCAGTATTTACAGGGGGTCCCCGGGAGTGTGTCAGTATTTACAGGTGGTCCCCGGGAGTGTGTCAGTATTTTCAGGGGGTCCCCGGGAGTGTGTCAGTATTTACAGGGCGTCCCCGGGAGTGTGTCAGTGTTTACAGGGGGTCCCCGGGAGTGTGTCAGTATTTACAGGGTGTCCCCGGGAGTGTGTTAGTATTTACAGGGGGTCCCCTGGAGTGTGTCAGTATTTACAGGGGGTCCCCAGGAGTGTGTCAGTATTTACAGGGGGTCCCCGGGAGTGTGTCAGTATTTACAGGGGGTCCTCGGGAGTATGTCAGTATTTACAGTGGGACCCCGGGAGTGTGTCAGTAGTTGCTGGGGCTTCCCTGGAGTGTGTCAGTATTTACAGGGGGTCCCCGGGAGTGTGTCAGTATTTACAGGGGGTCCCCAAGAGTGTGTCAGCATTTACAGGGGGTCCTCGGGAGTGTGTCAGTATTTACAGGGGAGTCCCCGGGAGTGTGTCGGTATTTACAAGGTGTCCCCGGGAGTGTGTCAGTATTTACAGGGGGTCCATGGGAGTGTGTCAGTATTTACAGGGGTCCCCGGGTTTGTGTCAGTATTTACAGGGGATCCCCGGGAGTGTGTCAGTATTTACAGGGGGTCCCCGGGAGTGTGTCAGTATTTACAAAGGTCCCGGGAGTGTGTCAGTATTTACAGGCGTTCCCCGGGAGTATGTCAGTATTTACAGGGTTTCCCCGGGAGTGTGTCAGTATTTACAGGGGGGTCCCCGGGAGTGTGTCAGTATTTACAGGGGGTCCCCGGGAGTGTGTCAGTATTTACAGGGGGTCCCCGGGCGTGTGTCAGTATTTGCAGAGGGTTCCCTGGAGTGTGTCATTATTTACAGGGGCTCTCCGGGAGTGTGTCAGTATTTACAGGGGGTCCCCGGGAGTGTGTCAGTATTTGCAGGGGGTTACCTGGAGTGTGTCAGTATTTACAGGGGTTCCCCGGGAGTGTGTCAGTATTTACAGGGGTTCCCAGGGAGTGTGTCAGTATTTACAGGGGGTCCCCGGGATTTTGTCAGTATTTACAGGGGGTCCCCGGGAGTGTGTCAGTATTTACAGGGGGTCCCCGGGAGTGTGTCAGTATTTACAGGGGGTCCCCGGGAGTGTGTCATTATTTACAGGGGGTCCCCGGGAGTGTGTATGTATTTACAGGGGGTCCCCGGGAGTGTGTCAGTATTTACAGGGGGTCCCCGGGAGTGTGTCATTATTTACAGGGGGTCCCCGTGAGTGTGTCAGTATTTACAGGGGGTCCCCGGGAGTGTGTCATTATTTACAGGGGGTCCCCGGGAGTGTGTCAGTTTTTACAGGGGGTCCCCGGGAGTGTGTCATTATTTACAGGGGGTCCCCGGGAGTGTGTATGTATTTACAGGGGGTCCCCGGGAGTGTGTCAGTATTTACAGGGGGTCCCCGGGAGTGTGTCTGTATTTAAAGGGAGTCCCCGGGAGTGTGTCAGTATTTACAGGGAGTCCCCGGGAGTGTGTCAGTATTTACAGGGGGTCCCCGGGAGTGTGTCAGTATTTACAGAGGGTCCCCGGGAGTGTGTCAGTATTTACAGGGAGTCCCCGGGAGTGTGTCAGTATTTACAGGGGGTCCCTGGGCTTTTGTCAGTATTTACAGCGGATCCCCGGGAGTGTGTCAGTATTTACAGGGAGTCCCCGGGAGTGTGTCAGTATTTACAGGGAGTCCCCGGGAGTGTGTCAGTATTTACAGGGGGTCCCCGGGAGTGTGTCAGTATTTACAGAGGGTCCCCGGGAGTGTGTCAGTATTTACAGGGAGTCCCCGGGAGTGTGTCAGTATTTACAGGGGGTCCCTGGGCTTTTGTCAGTATTTACAGCGGATCCCCGGGAGTGTGTCAGTATTTACAGAGGGTCCCCGGGAGTGTTTCAGTATTTACAGAGGTTCCCCCGGAGTGTGTCAGTATTTAAGGGTGACCGCTTCCTGCCTTTTATTGTTGGTGACATTTTAGAACCACCCATTCTGAGAGAGAGAGAGACTTCGGGAGAGATTCAACGCTGTGTGAAGGAGTTTTGGGTACTGAGCAGCACTTTGCAGGTTCATTTCGATTTGCCCTTCCTTGTAACGATTTAGAAGAGACTGTGGGGGCTGCTCTCTGAGCTCTTTCCCTGGGCCTCTCCATTATTCTTTCCAGCAGATTTGATGTGGAGGTCTCTCCAGGCCGAGGTTCAAGGCTGCAATGAGCAGGATGTGGATGGAAAGCAAGATCAACCCACCCCTTTGAGAACTGGCCGGGGCCATTGTGTGTGTGTTCCATTGCTGACTGACATCACATGAGCTTCGCCAGCGCTCTGAGGTAACGCCTCACTCCTCGGCCTTTGCGCCTTAAGAAAGGTGTGTAGCGCCTGATTTAGCGCTCCAATCACCTCCAGGGGCGATAAAAATCAAGTTTGCAGTCGGAGGCGATAATTAGCGCCAGGCGCTAAACTTTGCGCCCAGCCGATAATTGCGCCCCAAATGGGGCGATACTGAATTTTTCCCCCAGTTTCTTAACCTGTCCCATTACCATCTCGTCTCGCCTTGAGCACCTCTTAATGTCTCTGCTTGCCATAGACCACCCCTTTTGTTCTTTTATTCCTCCCCCCAGCCTCCCCCTTGCTTTTTTATCTGTTTCATTTCCTGCTTTTTTTCTCAGTTCTGACGAAAGGTCTTCGACCTGAAACGTTAACTCTGTTTCTCTCTCCACGGATGTTGGCTGGCCTGCTGAGTTTTTCCAACGTTTTCTGCTGTTGTTTCAATTTTCCAGCATCCGCAGTATTTTGCTATTGTGCTAACCTATTGTGTTGTTGTACTGTTTGTTTTACGCCACCAGGCATTTTACATACTGGAGGCGGGTGTGTGTGTTAACCTTATTAAACACCGTAGGGTTAAGTCCGAAAAGCTTGTCTGTGTTCCAATCCTGTTCACCATAATTCCTGTCGTCAGAACTAAGTAGGGGGGGTGATTCGAACCACCAGAGCAAACCACCTACAATGCACTGCCTGAAAGGGTGGTGGAAGCAGATTCAATAGTGGCTTTTAAAAGGGGAATTGGAGAAATACTTGAAGAGGAAAAAATTACAGGGCTGTGGGGAAAGAGCAGGGGGGGAGTGGGACTAATTGGAGAGCGCTGCTAAAGAGCCGGCACAGGCAGGATGGGCCGAATGGCCTCCTCCTGTGCTGTGTGATTCTCCGATTCTGTGGTTCCTCCAGCGCTGGTAATTGCGGTCTGAGCCCAGCAGAGGGCGATCTTGCACTAGGATGGCAGTGTCGGCCCAGCTGTTTCTCGCTCTGCCTCCAGCCCCACCTCTATTCTCTTCCGCTTTCCCTGTCCTGACTTGTGTTAGACGGTGGGCCTCCCCCACTCTTTGATCCAGAGATTACGGGATTTGGGAAGACACGAGACTCTTCCATTAGAGCAAGACTGTGAACGGAAGATGTCATGCAATCGTTGGGAGGAGAAACCATCTCTCAACCTTGCCCGCACTGTGGGACTAGCTCCACAAGAAGAAAGGAAGGGACATGAATTTATACAGCGTCTTCCACCAGCCAATGAAGTACATTTTTGGAGGTGTAGTCAGTGTTACATAAGAACATAAGAATTAGGAGCAGGAGTCGGCCATTCGGCCCCTCGAGCCTGCTCCGCCATTCAATAAGATCATTCAATAAGATCTGCGGATAAGCGTTCTCCAAGGCGGCCTACGAGACACACGACAACGCAAAATCATCAAGCAGAAACTGATAGCCAAGTTCCGCACTCATGAGGACATGAAGAAGGAGTTGGATATATTTCTTAAGGCTAAAGGGATCAAGGGATATGGGGAGAAAGCAGGGACAGGGTACTGAATTTGGATGATCAGCCATGATCTCATTAAATGGCGGAGCAGGCTCGAGGGGCCGAATGGCCTGCTCCTGCTCCTATCTTCTATGCTTCTATGCTTCTATGGAACGGTGATAATTAAAGGGTGGGTGCCGGGCGGCCATTTTTGTTTGGGCCGCCTGCCAGCACCTGCCCCCTCTCGCCTCCTCCCGCGAGGTGCCGGCCGCGATCGGTCAGCCCGGCGCTCCTCTGGAGTGCCGAGCTCTTTTGCCGGCACCCCCCTCCCCGGTGGTCCAGCAGGGCCCCGTAGCGCTGCGCTGGGCCCCTCCCCTTTAATCAGGGGAGGGAGGCCTGTAGTACCACGGCGTTACGTGCCGGCACGGGTGGCGCTGTTGCATGTAGCGCCACGATATTCAATGGGACCGACCCAAAAGGGAGGGGAGGCGCTTCCAGTAGCCCCGCCTCCTACTTGGGGCACTACCATTCAATTTCATGCGCGGGGGGAGCTAACATTTTCGGTGCACTAACAGTAGCGCCCCAAAGGGGGCGCAAGCTAATTTTTCCCCCTGAGCCTCCACAGCCCTCTGGAGTAGAGAATTCCAAAGATTCACCACCCTCTGAGTGAAGAGATTTCTCCTCATCTCAGTCCTGAATGGCCGAGCCCTTATCCTGAGACTGTGACCCCTGGTTCTAGACTCTCCAGCCCAGGGGGAAACAGCCTCTTATACGTTTCAATGAGATCACCTCTCATTCTTCTAAACTCCAGAGAGTATAGGCCCAATCTACCCAATCTCTCCTCATAGGACAACCCTCTTATCCCAGGAATCAATCCAGTGAACCTTCGTTGCACCGCCTCCAAGGCAAGTATATCCTTCCTTAGATAAGGAGAGCAGAACTGTGCACAGTACTCCAGGTGTGGTCTCACCAAGGCCCTGTACAACTGTAGCAAGACTTCCTTACTCCTATACTCCAACCCCCTTTACAATAAAGGCCAACATGCCATTTGCCTTCCTTATTGCTTGCTGTACCTGCATGCCAGCTTTCTGTGGTAATGTACGAAATGTGGCAGCCAATTTGCGCACAGCAAGCTCCCACAAACAGCAATGTGATAATGAGCAGATCATCAGTTTTTGTAATGTCTCAATGATTGTGGGAGCTTGCTGTGTACAAATTGGCTGCCGTGTTTCCTACATTACAACACTTCAAAAAGCACTTCATTGGCTGTGAAGTGCTTTGGGACGTCCTGCGGTTGTGAAAGGCGCTATATAAATGCAAGTCTGTCTATCTGTCTGTGTCTTTCTTTCCTTCCTTCCTACCTTCATTTTTCTTTGCTTTCTCCCAGTATCCTGGGCCAACATTCCTCTCTTAACCAACACCACCCGTTGATTCATTTCATTGCTGTCGTGGGATCTTGCTGTGCACCCGTTGTGTGCCAGGTTGCACGGGAAGTGCTTTGGGGTGTTTCTGAGATGTAGTAAGGTGCTATATTAATCTAAGAGAGACCCTCCCTGCACCCAGTGTCTTGCCCGAGTTGGGGTGGGATACGCTCCCCTACGGAATGAACACCATCATGTTCAGGGGTCAGATCGTGATCCAAACCCGCAGTTATACTGTCGCCGTGAAGCTGAAAAAGTACTAGGCCGCGACTCAAGCCTTAGCGCGGTGGCTCAAAATATAAAACCCTGGTCAGACCCCATCCGGAGTCAGTGCGTTCGGTTCTGGGCCCCGCACCTCAGGAAGGATATCTTGTCCTCGGAGGGGGAGTAGCCCAGATTCTCCAGAACGGTATGCGGGGCTGAAAGGGTTAAATTACCAGGACAGGTTGCTCAGACTAGGCTTGTGTTCCCTGGAGTTTAGAAGATTAAGGTGCGATCTAATCAAGGTTTTTGAGGTGATTAAAGGATTCGATAGGGTAGAGAGAGAGAAACTATTTCCTCTGGTGAGGGGAGTCCAGAACAAGGGGGCAGGACCTTCAAATTAGAGCCAGGCCGTTCAGGGGTGATGTCAGGAAGCACTTATTCACACAAAGGGTGGTGGAAATCTGGAACTGGTCAGAATTGGAGGAGCGCAGAGATCTCGGAGGGTTGCAGGGCTGGAGGAGGTTACACAGATAGAGAGGCGGGGGGAGCGAGGAGGCCGTGGAGGCATTTGAAAACAAGGATGAGAAGTTTAAAACGGGGGGGGCGTTGCCAGACCGGGAGCCCGATGCAGGTCAGCGAGCGGGGAGGCTAAGGGAGAGAATTGCTGAGCTCAGGGGACTAGGCGACTCGAGTCACCTCCCCGCTCCCCCTCACCCCCCAGAAGGCCAAGATCAGCCGGGGCCGAGAGCTGCCTTCGTTCTGAAAGAAAGGGAAGTGTGTTCCTTTCAGAGATTATAATACTTAGCGAAACTATTTGCAGATATCTACTTCAAGTCACGCGATGCGACTAAACAAGCAGGTGGATCCCAGTCCCACACTATGTCCTACAATCAGTCTCGCGCCAACAGTATTTAGGGATGTCCATTTAGTGGGCTGGGCAGGTTAAGGCCTAATGAGGCCAAATGGAGTCTGTTTTCATTTGCTAAATATAAGTGCAGTCTGTGTCACTCTGCCCCGTACGTCGGCTAGCAATTAGCAAAGCACTGGAGAGGTAACACCAACGCTGCCTCCGCAAGATCCTGCAAATCCATTGGTATGTTGGCCTCCATTGCAAGAGGATTTGAGTACAGGAGCAAAGGCTGTCTTACTACAGTTATACAGGGCCTTGGTGAGACCACACCTGGAGTACTGTGCGCAGTTTTGGTCTCCTTACCTAAGAAAGGATATACTTGCCATTAGAGGGAGTGCAGCGAAGGTTCACCAGACTGATTCCTGGGATGGCAGGACTGTCGTATGAGGAGAGATTTGGTCGACTAGGCCTGTATTCACTAGAGTTTAGAAGAATGAGAGGGGATCTCATTGAAACGTATAAAATTCTGACAGGGCTAGACAGACTGGATGCAGGGAGGATGTTTCCCCTGGCTGGGGGGGTCTAGAACGAGGGGTCACAATCTCAGGATACGGGGTAGGACATTTAGGACTGAGATGAGGAGAAATTTCTTCACTGAGAGGGTGGTGAATCTTTGGAATTCTCTACCACAGAAGGCAGTGGAGGCCAAGTCACTGAATATATTTAAGAAGGAGATAGATAGATTTCTAGACACAAAAGGCATCAAGGGGTATGGGGAGAGAGCGGGAATATGGTATTGAGATAGAGGATCAGCCACGATCATATTGAATGGCGGAACAGGCTCGAACGGCCGAATGGCCTACTCCTGCTACTATTTTTCTATGTTTCTATGTTTCTATGTTCTCGCTCAGGCCAACATCCCCAGCATTGAAGCTTTGACCACGCTCGATCAGCTCCAATGGATGGGCCACATCGTCCGCATGCCCAATACGAGACTCCCAAAACAAGCGCTCTACTCAGAGCTCCGACACGGCAAGAGAGCCCCAGGTGGGCAGAGGAAACGCTTCAAGGACACCCTCAAAGCCTCCTTGAAAAAGTGCAACATCCCCACCGACACCTGGGAATCCCTGGCCCAAGACCGCACAAAGTGGAGGAGAAGCACCCGGGAGGGCGCCGAACACCTGGAGTCTCTTCGCCGGGAGCAAGCGGAAGCCAAGCGCAAACAGCGGAAGGAGCGCACGTCAACCCAAGCACCCCATCCACCCGCCCCTTCAACCACCGTCTGCCCCACCTGTGACAGAGACTGTCGGTCCCGCATTGGACTCATCAGTCACCTGAGAACTCAGCTTTAGTGTGGAAGCAAGTCATCCTCGGTTCCGAGGGACTGCCTAAGAGAGAGAGAGTGTCTGGTCAATGGGCAGTGATTGGACACTGCTCCTGTGTCTCAAGACTTGGTTTCAACCAATTGGATGAAATTTCCCACTTCAAGCATCACTCCCATAGGCCGGGAACGCATGGTGGGAAATCCGTAACTTTCCCCTTGTGGTTTGAAAATCGCACGATTGGGGGAGAATTTCTAGAGGGATAGAATTGAAAAGTAGGGAAGTTATGCTAAACCTGTATCGAACCTTGGTTAGACCACACTTGGAGCACTGCGTACAGTTCTGGTCGCCATATTATAAAAAGGATATCGAGGCACTGGAGCGGATGCAGAGAAGATTTACAAGGATGATACCAGAAATGCGAGGGTAGACATATCAGGAAAGGATGAACAGGCTGGGTCTCTTTTCTCTTGAAAAGAGAAGCTGAGGGGTGACCTAATAGAGGTCTTTAAAATTATGAAAGGTTTTGATAGAGTGGATACAGAGAGAATGTTTCCACTTGTGGGGAAGAGCATAACTAGAGGCCATCAATATAAGACAGTCACTGATAAATCCAATAGGGAATTCAGGAGAAACTTCTTTCCCCAGAGAGTGGTGAGAATGGGGAACTCGCTACCACAGGGAGTGGTTGAAGCGAAGAGCAGAGATACATTTAAGGGGAGGCTGGATAAACATATGAGGGAGAAAGGAATAGAGGGTTACACTGATAGAGTTAGATGAGGAAAGACAGGAGGAGGCTCGAGTGGAGCATAAACACCGGTATGGACTGGTTGGGCCGAATGGCCTGTTTCTGTGCCGTATATCCTGTGTAATCCTATGTAATTTGACCCTGAAATGAGCTTCCGACCACATATCCGCAGCATAACAAAGACCGCCTATTTCCACCTCTGTATCATCGCCCGTCTCCGCCCTTGCCTCAGCTCATCCGCTGCTGAAACCCTCATCCATGCCTTTGTAATCTCTAGACTTGACTATTCCAGCGCACTCCTGGCCGGCCTCCCACATTCCACCCTACGGAAACTTGAGGTCATCCAAAACTCCCCGTGTCCTAACTCGCACCAAGTCCCGTGCACCCATCGCCCCCTGTCGCTGACCTACATTGGCAACACCTCGATTTTAAAATTCTCATCCTCGTGTTCAAATCCCTCCACGGCCTCCTCGTCCACCTCCCTATCTCTGTAACCTCCTCCAGCCCCCTACAACCCTCCCTATCTCTGTAACCTCCTCCAGCCCCCTACAACCCTCCCTATCTCTGTAACCTCCTCCAGCCCCCTACAACCCTCCTTATCTCAGTAACCTCCTCCAGCCCCCTACAACCCTCCCTATCTATGTAACCTCCTCCAGCCCCCTACAACCCTCACTATCTCTGTAACCTCCTCCAGCCCCTACAACCCTCCCTATCTCTGTAACCTCCTCCGGCCCCTACAACCCTCCCTATCTCTGTAACATTCTCCAACCCCTACAACCCTCCCTATCTCTGTAACCTCCTCCAGCCCCCTACAACCCTCCCTATCTCTGTAACCTCCTCCAGCCCCCTACAACCCTCCCTATCTCTGTAACCTCCTCCAGCCCCTACAACCCTCACTATCTCTGTAACCTCCTCCAGCCCCTACAACCCTCCCTATCTCTGTAACCTCCTCCAGCCCCTACAACCCTCCCAGATCTCTGTAACCTCCGCCAGCCCCTACAACCCTCCCTATCTCTGTAACCTCCGCCAGCCCCACAACCCTCCCTATCTCTGTAACCTCCTCCAGCCCCTACAACCCTTCCTATCTCTGTAACCTCCACCAGCCCCTACAACCCTCCCTATCTCTGTAACCTCCTCCGGCCCCTACAACCCTCCCTATCTCTGTAACATTCTCCAACCCCTACAACCCTCCCTATCCCTGTAACCTCCTCCAGCCCCTACAACCCTCCCTATCTCTGTAACCTCCTCCAGCCCCTACAACCCTCCCTATCTCTGTAACATTCTCCAACCCCTACAACCCTCCCTATCTCTGTAACCTCCTCCAGCTCCTACAACCCTCCCTATCTCTGTAACCTCCTCCAGCCCTACACCCCTCCCTATCTCTGTAACCTCCTCCAGCCCCCTACAACCCTCCCTATCTCTGTAACCTCCTCCAGCCCCTACAACCCTCCCTATCTCTGTGACCTCCTCCAGCCCCACAACCCTCCGAGATCTCTGCGCTCCTCCAATCTGGCCTGTTGAACATCCCCCGATTTCCATCGCTCCACCATTGGCGGCCGTGCCTTCAGCCGCTTGGGCCCCGAGCTCTGGAATTCCCTCCCTAAACCTCTCCGCCTCTCTCTCTGCTCCTTTAAGATGCCCCTTAAAACCGACCTCTTTGACCCAGCTTTTGGTCACCTGTCCTAATATCTCCTGATGTGGCTCGGGGTCAAATTTTGTTTGACTTACGCTCCTGTGAAGCGCCTTGGGACGTTTTACTACGTTAAAGACGCTATATCAATGCGTAGTTGTTGCTGCATGTGAAGCGGGCTGTTTGCAGTCCCGTGCAGAGCCGCGCTGATCAGCGCCTATAAGCAGCACCCGTGGACCCAAGCTCGGACTAGTCGCAGAAGAGACGGTTATCCCAGCGAGTCCCTGCACGCTCGTGGATTCTCAAGGGCAAGGGTATAATTCAACTTCAAACAGAGAGAATGGAAAATATCTCTCAGCACATCAGCATTAAGGTCGAGACAGACTCAGGGGTGGCGGGGGGGGGGTTCTGAGGGACTTTGCCAAATAAGGCGAGGGCATTAATTTCTTAGCCTGCAATTACTCGGGAGACACACTGCAGACCATGTGAGCAGCAGCCATTCAGAAACCTGCTGCCTGTTATTTAGCATTTATGTGATTGAAATAATTGCTATGGGGATGAGACGAGTGAAGGATATAAAGCGGGGATGAACAGCCGGAATCAGACAGTGACTGGGAACCAGGACGGGAATAACGTGAGTTCAATCTCCTCTCTGTATCTGCCTCCTGAATCGCGCAAAGGTTTTCTCCCGCGCTAATCTATCGCCGCACGTCTTTGCTTTCCTATCACTCTGCAGCTGCTGTTTTTCTCTTCAAACGGTCGAGAGACTCCAGTTATACGTGGGGAGACGGGGGAAGTTGGGGTCGTTCTCCTGAGGGCAGAAACGAAAAAAGAGACGTGCATTTCTATAGCGCCTTTCACCACCCCCGGACGGCTCAAAGCGCTTCACAGCCTATGAAGTACTTTTTGAAGTCGCTGTTGTAATGTGGGAAACGCGGCAGCCAATCTGTGCACAGCAAGCTCCCACAAACAGCAGTGATGTTGGTTGAGGGAGAAATATTGGCCCCAGGACACCGGGGAGAACTCCCCCCTGCTCTTCTTCCAATAGTGGCCGTGGGATCTTTTACAACACCTGAGAGATCAGACGGGGCCTCGGTTTAACGTCTCATCCGAAAGACGGCACCTCCGACAGTGTGGCGCTCCCTCGGTACTGCCCCTCCGACAGTGCGGCGCTCCCTCAGTACTGCCCCTCCGACAGTGCGGCGCTCCCTCGGTACTGCCCCTCCGACAGTGCGGTGCTCCCTCAGTGCTGCGCCTCCGACAGTGCGGCGCTCCCTCAGTACTGCCCCTCCGACAGTGCGGCGCTCCCTCAGTACTGCCCCTCCGACAGTGCAGCGCTCCCTCAGTACTGCCCCTCCGACAGTGCGGCGCTCCCTCAGTACTGCCCCTCCGACAGTGCGGCGCTCCCTCAGTACTGCCCCTCCAACAGTGCGGCACTCCCTCAGTACTGCCCCTCCGACAGTGCGGCACTCCCTCAGTACTGCCCCTCCGACAGTGCAGTGCTCCCTCAGTACTGCCCCTCCGACAGTGCGGCGCTCCCTCAGTACTGCCCCTCCGACAGTGCGGTGCTCCCTCAGTACTGCCCCTCCGACAGTGCGGCGCTCCCTCAGTACTGCCCCTCCGACAGTGCGGCGCTCCCTCAGTACTGCCCCTCCGACAGTGCGGCGCTCCCTCAGTACTGCCCCTCCGACAGTGCGGCCCTCCCTCAGTACTGCATTGGAGTGTCAGCCTAGCTTTATGTGTGCAAGTCCCTGGAAGGTTAAGGGGTAGAATCCCTGGTTCGGCCTCAGCTGGAGTATTGTGTCCAATTCTGGACCACCGCACTTTAGGAAGGATGTCCAGGCCTCGGAGAGGGTGCAGAGGAGATTGACCAGGATGATACCAGGGATGAGGGACTTCAGTGATGTGGATAGACTGGAGAAGCTGGGATTGTTCTCCTTAGAGCAGAAAAGGTTAAGAGGAGTTTTAATAGAATGGTTCCAGGGATGAGGGACTTCAGTTACGTGGATAGACTGGAGAAGCTGGGGTTGTTCTCCTTAGAGCAGAGAAGGTTAAGAGGAGATTTGATAGAGGTGTTCAGAATTATGAAGAGCTTTGATAGTCATACAGTCATAATGGCACAGAAGGAGGCCATTCGGCCCATCGAGTCCATGCCAGCTCTCTGTAGAGCAATCCAGTCAGTCCCATTCCCCCCGCTCTATCCCCGTAGCCCTGCAAGTTTATTTCCCTCAAGTGCCTATCCAGTCTCCCCTTGAAAACATTGAGTGTCTCCGCTTCCACCACTTCCGTCGGCAGCGAGTTCCAGGTCCTCACCACTCGCTGCGTAAAAAAGTTTTTCCTCACATCCCCCCCCTGTATCTCTTGCCCAAAACCTTAAATCTGTGTCCCCCAGTCCTTGTATCATCAACTAGTGGGAACAGCCTTTCCCCGTCTAGCCTATCCCAAACCCGTCATAATCTTGTACACCTCGATCAAATCACCCCGCAACCTCCTTTGCTCCAATGAAAACAAATCCAGCTTCTCAAACCTGTCCTTGTAGCTAAGATCCCCCATCCCCGGAACCATTCTGGTAAATCTCCTCTGCATCCTCTCAAGGGCCTTCACATCCTTCCTAAAGTGTGGTGACCAGAACTGGACGCAATACGAGATAGAGTAAATCGTGAGAAACTGTGTCCAGTGGCAGGAGGGTGGGTAACCAGAGGACACAGATTGAAGATAATCGGCAAAAGAACCAGAGGGGGAGATGAGGAGAATTGTTTTTACGCAGCGAGTTGTTGTGATCTGGAACGCGCTGCCTGAAAGGGCGGTGGAAGCAGATTCAATAGTAGCTTTCAAAAGGAGAATTGGATAAATAGTTAAAGGGGAAATTCGCAGTGCTGTGGGGAAAGAGCAGGGGGAGTGTGGGGATAATTGGAGAGATCTTTCAAAGAGCCGGCACAGGCATGATGGGCCGAATGGCCTCCTCCTGTGCAGTGTGATTCACACTAACTCGATTTCTTGCGCAAAGTGAAGCATTTTATCACTGGTCACCGATAGCTCGGGTTGTGAGACTCGAGTCCTTCCTGCAACCTTCTCCATCTGAGGGAGTAGGGCTTCCCTCTTGTCTCTTCCGTGTCAGCCATGGCTCAGAGGGCTTAGCATTCTCTCTTGCCTCTGAATCAGAAGGTCGTGGGTTCCGGCCCCACCTCCGGAGACTTAAGCCCAGAATCATGGCCCACAGTCCCAGCACCAGCACTGAGGAGGCGCTGCGCTGTCGGAGGGGCCGTCTTTCGGATGCGATGTTAAACCAAGGCCCCCGTCTGCCCTCTCGAGTGGACATAAAAGATCCCGCGGCCACCATTGGAAGAAGAGCAGAGGGGAGAGAGTTCTCCCCGGTGTCCTGGGGCCGATATTTATCCCTCGGCCAACGTCACTAAAACAACAGATGATCTGGTCACTATCACGTTGCTGTTTGTGGGACCTTGCTGTGCGCATATTGGCTGCCGCGTTTCCCACATTACAACAGCGACTACACTTCAAACAATGTCCTTCATTGGGTGTGCAGCGCTTTGGGACGTCCTGAGGTGGTGAAAGGCGCTGGAGAAATGCGATTTCTTTCTTTTTCTTCGCAAACCTCTCCTCCGCTCGCTCGCGATTCTTGGAGAAATCCCAGAGCTGGGAGGAAATGTCCAGGGATGGG
>JASTWF010000168.1:703377-749593 GCA_030390025.1 Squalus acanthias | reverse complement strand
CCATCCCACTCTCTCTCTATCTCCACACTCCCCCCATCCCACTCTCTCTCTATCTCCACACTCCTCCCATCCCACTCTCTGCTCCATCTCCACACTCCCCCCATCCCACTCTCTCTCTATCTCCACACTCCCCCCATCCCACTCTCTCTCCATCTCCACACTCCCCCATCCCACTCTCTCTCTCTATCCCCACACCCCCCCCATCCCACTCTCTCTCCATCTCCACACTCCTCCCATCCCACTCTCTCTCTATCTCCACACTCCCCCCATCCCACTCTCTCTCTATCTCCACACTCCCCCCATCCCACTCTCTCTCTATCTCCACACTCCCCCCATCCCACTCTCTCTATCTCTACCAACCTCACCCCCGCCATCTGTTGGTCTGGTGGAATCTATCCCTTCGCTCAGGATCATTCCGGGGATCGTCACGCTACATTTCTGTTGGGCCGAATGGCCTGTTTCTGTGCTGTAAACCCATCCTCATGATTAGCCGCGATATGGAGACGCACTCTCGCCCTGTAGAGACACTCCCCACTTACCTAAACCCGGAGAGCTAAGGCACAGGTTGGCGTAGCGACGCGATTGACTCGGAGATCAACTGGCCAAACCTATGAGGTCGACCAGCATGGAGCTGAGGTTGGCTGCCAACTGCTTGTCCAGATTAGGCCCACAATACCTGTTAAGGCCCTGAGGGACATTTGGAATTCTCTCCCCCAGAGGGCTGTGGAGGCTCAGTCGTTGAGTAGTTTCAAGGCTGAGATCGATAGATGTTTGCACACTAAGGGAATCAAGGGATATGGGGATCGGGCGAGAAAGTGGAGTTGAGGTCGAAGATCAGCCATGATCTTATTGAATGGCGGAGCAGGCTCGAGGGGCCAAATGGCCGACTCCTGCTCCAATTTCTTACGAGGACAGGTTGGCACAGATTAGGCTTGTATTCCCTGGAGTTTAGAAGATTAAGGGGTGATCTGATCGAGGTGTTTGAGATGATTAAAGGATTCGATAGGGTAGAGAGAGAGAAACTATTTCCTCTGGTGGGGGGAGTCCAGAACAAGGGGGCAGAACCTTCAAATTAGAGCCAGGCCGTTCAGGGGTGATGTCAGGAAGCACTTCTTCACACAAAGGGCAGTGGAAATCGGGAACTCTCTCCCAAAACAGGCTGTCGAGGCCGGGGGACAATTGAAGCTTTCAAAACTGAGATTGAGAGATTTTTGCTGGGTGAGGGTGTCAAGGGTTACGGAACCAAGGCGGGTGGATGGAGTTAGGTCGCTGATCAGTCACGATCTCATTGAATGGTGGAACAGGCTCGAGGGGCTGAATGGCCTCCTTCCATTTCTAATGTATCGCGGGCGAAAGGTATTGCCTCTCATTGCTTCTCTGACACTCTGTTGCAGCACCTGGTTCACAGATCTCGGTAAGAAGATCGGAGGTTTCGGGAAGAAGGCTAAATGAAGGCTTGGAACCGGTCGCGCGCGCCCCCTCCCCCACCCCAATCGCACGTCCTCTTCCCCCTCCCCCGGCATCGCCAGTTCCTCCCCCTCGACCCTGCCCCACCGCGCGCGCCCGGCCATCTCCCCTTCCCCCTCCCCCGCCATCGGCAGTTCCTCCCCCGCGACCGTCCTCCGCCGCGCGCGCCCCTCCCCCTCCTCACTCCCCCGCCGCGCGCGCCCCTCCCCCTCCCCGCACCTCCGCCGTGCGCGCCCCTCCCCCTCCCCGCACCTCCGCCGTGCGCGCCCCTCCCCCTCCCCGCACCTCCGCCGTGTGCGCCCCTTCCCCGCCCCCTCCTCCCCGCCCGCCCGCCCGTCCAAGCCCGTCACCAGCGGCGCGTGGAGACTGCCTTCCCTGGCGGAGAGGGCACCCCTCGTCCCGCCCCCCTCGAGAGGCCGCATCCGTCCGGACCGCAAGACCTCCTTCCACCTGGTACGCCTGCCCCCGCGCGCACAGGTAAAAGCCGCGGGACATCGTCCTACGTTTAAGTAACGCTTTGCTCGCACGGAGAGGACAACCGGCGCTCCGCCACGCCCAGCTGTAGCTCTTAACGCCTCGCTCAATGAAACGTATTGTATGTTTTCCCTGAAATATTAGACAATAAAGGATTCAAAACACGACTACCAGCTCTCTCGTGCATTTATGTCAAAGCTTCAATTTCTAATTCCCGCAGTTCCGCTGCGTTTGGTCCATTGACCAGAAACTTAACTGGACCAGCCACATAAATACTGTGGCAACAAGAGCAGGTCAGAGGCTGGGTATTCTGCGGCGAGTGTCTCACCTCCTGACTCCCCAAAGCCTTTCCACCATCTACAAGGCACAAGTCAGGAGTGTGATGGAATACTCTCCACTTGCCTGGATGAGTGCAGCTCCAACAACACTCAAGAAGCTCGACACCATCCAGGACAAAGCAGCCCGCTTGATCGGTACCCCATCCACCACCTTAAACATTCACTCCCTCCACCACCGGCGCACCGTGGCTGCAGTGTGTACCATCTACAAGATGCACTGCAGCAACTCGCCAAGGCTTCTTCGGCAGCACCTCCCAAACCCGCCACCTCTTCCACCTAGAAGGACAAGGGCAGCAGGCGCATGGGAACACCACCACCTCCAAGTTCCCCTCCCAGTCACACAACATCCTGACTTGGAAATATATCGTCCGTTCCTTCATCATCGCTGGGTCAAAATCCTGGAACTCCCTCCCTAACAGCACTGTGGGAACTCCTTCACCACACGGACTGCAGCGGTTCAAGAAGGCAGCTCACCACCACCTTCTCAAGGGGCAACTAGGGATGGGCAATAAATGCCGGCCTTGCCAGCGACGCCCACATCCCAGGAACGAACAGAAAAAAAATATTTATCTTTTAAGGAAGGTTGTTTGATTTTGTTTTTGTTTTTAACTAACGTTATTGTCCACAAATCTTTGGCGTTCCTGTGGTTGAGTTATTGGAGGGACTTTACCTCCCTCTGACCGCAAAGTCATTGATAAAAAATTCAAGCTTGGTGTCTGCAACGTCGTAAACAAGGTGGATAGGATCCATCTATTTTCGTTAGTTGGGGATTTCCGCTGGTTGGGGATTCTAGGACTCGGGGGCATAGTCTAAAAATTAGAGCCTGACCTTTCAGGAGCGAAGTTAGCAAACACTTAAAAGAAAGAAAGACTTTCATCTATAGATGTCTCAAAGGGCTTTACAGCCAATGAAGCACTTTTGAAGTGTAGTCACTGTTGTAATGTGGGAAATGGGCAGCCAAATTGCGCACAGCAAGCTCCCACAAACAGCAATGTGATAATGACCCAGATCATCTGTTTTAGTGATGTTGGTTGAGGGATAAATATTGGCCCCAGGACACCGGGAAGAACTCCCCCTGCTCTTCTTCAAAATAGCGCCATGGGATCTTTCACATCCACCCGAGAGAGCAGACAGGGCCTCGGTTTAATGTCTCATCTGAAAGACGGCCCCTCCGATAGTGCGGCCCCTCCCTCAGCACTGCACTGGGAGTGTCAGCCTAGCTTTATGTGTTCAAGTCCCTGGAGTGGGACTTGAACCCACAACCTTCTGACTCAGAGGCGAGGGTGCTACCCACTGAGCCACAGCAGATACAAAGGGCGGTAGAAGTTTGGAACTCTCTTCCGCAACGGCAATTGATGCTGGGCCAATTGTTAATTTTAAATCTGAGATTGATAGATTTCTGTTAACCAAAGGTATTAAGGGATATGGGGCAAAGGTGGGTAGATGGAGTTAGGTCACAGATCAGCCATGATCTCATTGAATGGCGGAACAGGCTCGAGGGGCTGAATGGGCCTCCTCCTGTTCCTGTGTAACAGGCTCGAGGGGCTGAATGGGCCTCCTCCTGTTCCTGTGTAACAGGCTCGAGGGGCTGAATGGGCCTCCTCCTGTTCCTGTGTAACAGGCTCGAGGGGCTGAATGGGCCTCCTGTTCCTGTGTAACAGGCTCGAGGGGCTGAATGGGCCTCCTCCTGTTCCTGTGTATCATGCTCGAGGGGCTGAATGGGCCTCCTCCTGTTCCTGTGTTATAGGCTCGAGGGGCTGAATGGGCCTCCTCCTGTTCCTGTGTAACAGGCTCGAGGGGCTGAATGGCCTCCTCCTGTTCCTGTGTAACAGACTCGAGGGGCTGAATGGGCCTCCTCCTGTTCCTGTGTAACAGGATCGAGGGGCTGAATGGGCCTCCTCCTGTTCCTGTGTAACAGGCTCGAGGGAGCTGAATGGGCCTCCTCCTGTTCCTGTGTAACAGGCTCGAGGGGCTGAATGGGCCTCCACCTGTTCCTGTGTAACAGGATCGAGGGGCTGAATGGGCCTCCTCCTGTTCCTGTGTAACAGGCTCGAGGGGGCTGAATGGGCCTCCTCCTGTTCCTGTGTAACAGACTCGAGGGGGCTGAATGGGCCTCCTCCTGTTCCTATGTTCCTAGGTTTCTATTTTGAAGCTGACAGCCAGGGTTTGCTCTTTCAGTTCATATACCTGGACTATCAGACTGGGAAGACCGGCTAATTATAAGAACATAAGAAATAGGAGCAGGAGGCAGCCATTGGGCTCCTCGAGCCTGCTCCGCCATTCAATCAGATCATGGCTGATCTTCTACCTCATCTCCACTTTCCCGCACTATCCCCATATCCCTTGATACCCTTAATATTCAAAAATCAATCGATCTCTGTCTTGAATATACTCAACGACTGAGCCTCCACAGCCCTCTGGGGTAGAGAATTCCAAAGATTCACCACACTCTGAGTGAAGAAATTCCTCCTCATCTCAGTCTTAAATGGCCGAGCCCTTATCCTGAGACTGTGACCCCTGGTTCTAGACTCCCCAGCCAGGGGGAAACAACCTCTCAGCATCTACCCTGTCAAGCCCTGTAAGAATTTTGTACGTTTCAATGAGATCACCTCTCATTCTTCTAAACTCTAGAGAATATAGGCCGAGTCTACTCAATCTCTCCTCATAGGACACTCCCCCCATCCCAGGAACCAGTCTGGTGAACCTTCGTTGCACTCCCTCTAAGGCAAGTATATCCTTCCTTAGGTTCTTCTTCTTCTTAGACAGTCCCTCGGAACCGAGGATGACTTGCTTCCACACTAAAAATGAGTTCTCAGGTGACTGATGAGTCCAATGCGGGACCGACAGTCTCTGTCACAGGTGGGGCAGACGGTGGTTGAAGGGGCGGGTGGGTGGGGTGCTTGGGTTGACGTGCGTTCCTTCCGCTGTTTGCCCTTGGCTTCCGCTTGCTCCCGGCGAAGAGACTCGAGGTGTTCGGCGCCTTCCCGGACGCTTCTCCTCCACTTTGTGCGGTCTTGAGCCAGGGATTCCCAGGTGTCGGAGGGGATGTTGCACTTTTTCAAGGAGGCTTTGAGGGTGTCCTTGAAGCGTTTCCTCTGCCCACCTGGGGCTCTCTTGCCTTGTCGGAGCTCCGAGTAGAGCGTTTGCTTTGGGAGTCTCGTATCGGGCATGCGGACGATGTGACCCGTCCTTCGGAGCTGATCACACAGTACCTTCCTTAGGTAAGGAGACCAAAACTGTCCACAATACTCCAGGTGTGGTCCCACCAGGGCCCGATATAATTGCAGTAAGATGCATGCGGTGATGGGACGGGTTCCGTCCACAATGTGCCTGCTGTCTGGTATTGGCCACACGCAGGGAGATAAATCGGCAAAGGAATGGGACTGCGATCGTTGAACGAGATCCTACAACAAAGGTCACGATGTGCTCCGAGAAAAACACCTCATTAAACGTTAACACATAAATATTCCTTATCTTTTCGGATTCGCTGATTAACCCCCTCACACGTGACCCGTGCCTATGTCGTCTGTTGCTGGGCAACAATACATCTGAACGAGACCGTCAATAAAAGAGAGATTTGCATTTCTCCAGCGCCTTTCACCACCTCAGGACGTCCCAAAGTGCTTCACAGCCAATGAAGCACTTTTTTTGAAGTGTAGCCACTGTTGTAATGTAGGAAACGCAGCAGACACATCGCGCACAGCAAGCTCCCACGAACAGCAACGTGATAATCGTAGAATTATAGAATCATAGAATGACACAGCACAGGAGGAGGCCATTCGGCCCATCGAGTCTGTGCCGGCAATTTGAAAGAGCTCTCCAATTAGCCCCACACTCCCCCCTGCTCTTTCCCCTGTAAATTTTTCCTTTTCAAGTGTTTATCCATATCCTCTTTTGAAAGTTACTATTGAATCTGCTTCCACCGCCCTTTCAGGCAGCGCGTTCCAGATCACAACAACTCGCTGCGTAAATAAATGTTTCCTCATCTCCTCTCTGGTTCTTTTGCCGATTATCTTAAATCTGTGTCCTCTGGTTATCGACCCTCCTGCCACTGGAAACAGTTTCTCCTTATTTACTCCATCAAAACCCCTCATGACTTTGAGCGCCTCTATTAAATCTCCCCTTAACCTTCTCTGCTCCAAGGAGAACAACCCCAGCTTCTCCAGTCTCTCCACAACACTGAAGTCCCTCATCCCGCGGACCATTCTGGTCAATCTCCTCCGCACCCTCTCCGAGGCCTTGACATCCTTCCTGAAGTGTGCGGGGCCCGGAATTGGACTCAATACTCCAGCTGGGGCCCAACCAGTGATTTATAATGATCAGATCATCTGTTTTCGTGATGTTGGATGAGGGATAAATATTGGCCGCAGGACACCGGGGAGAACTCCCCCCTGCTCGTCTTTGAAATAGTAGCCGTGGGATATTTTACATCCACCCGAGAGAACAGATGGGGCCTCGGTTTATCATCTCATCTGAAAGATGGCACCTCCGACAGTGCGGTGCTCCCTCAGTACTGCCCCGCCGACAGTGCGGCGCTCCCTCAGTACTGCCCCTCCGACAGTGCGGCGCTCCCTCAGTACTGCCCCGCCGACAGTGCGGCGCTCCCGCAGTACTGCCCCTCCGACAGTGCGGTGCTCCCTCAGTACTGCCCCTCCGACAGTGCGGCGCTCCCTCAGTACTGCCCCTCCGACAGTGCGGCGCTCCCTCAGTACTGCCCCTCCGACAGTGCGGCGCTCCCTCAGTACTGCCCCTCCGACAGTGCGGCGATCTCTCAGTACTGCCCCTCCGACAGTGCGGCACTCCCTCAGTACTGCCCCTCCGACAGTGCGGCACTCCCTCAGTACTGCCCATCCGACAGTGCTGCGATCTCTCAGTACTGCCCCTCCGACAGTGCGGCGCTCCCTCAGTACTGCCCCTCCGACAGTGCGGTGCTCCCTCAGTACTGCCCCTCCGACAGTGCGGCGCTCCCTCAGTACTGCCCCTCCGACAGTGCGGCGCTCCCTCAGTACTGCCCCTCCGACAGTGCGGCGCTCCCTCAGTATTGGCCCTCCGACAGTGAGGTACTCCCTCAGTATTGGCACTGGGAGTGTCGGCCTGGAATATGTGCTAAGTCTCTGCAGTGGGACTTGAACCTACGACCTTCTGACTCAGAGGTGCGAGAGCTACCCATTGAGCCACCGCCAACTAATATTTAAAGCAAGGTTTGGGCACATTCAGCATCGGCCAGGCTAGATTTCGAATAATAATCGACTTGGGAATGAAAGAGAGGTAAAGCAGAGCGGGATGCTGGGTGACTGGGCTCCTCAGGACTAGCTCCTGTTGGAACTTGCGTGCCGCACGTTGCCACGTTCACCTGTCCCGTCTGGAGATCACAGGAGCAAAATGGTGCCCACCATGGCAAGCAGAGAGTTTACAGCAACAAGCTAGCACGAATTGCTCTGCAGTTTGTCCCATCCCTCCCCTCCCTTATTGAGATGATCCTTGTGTGTTAAATGCGACCCTAAGTAAACTTGAGTTCATTCAAAGCTCAGCTGCCCTGTGTCCTAACTCGCACCAAGTCCCGTTCACCCATCACCCTGTGCTCGCTGACTCCCGGTCGCCCCGCCCTATCTCTGTAACCTCGTCCAGCACTACAACCCTCCCTATCTCTGTAACCTCCTCCAGCCCCTACAACCCTCCCCATCTCTGTAACCTCCTCCAGCCCCCTACAACCCTCCCCATCTCTGTAACCTCCTCCAGCCCCCTACAACCCTCCCCATCTCTGTAACCTCCTCCAGCCCCTACAACACTCCCTATCTCTGTAACCTCCTCCAGCCCCTACAACCCTCCCTATCTCTGTAACCTCCTCCAGCCCCTACAACCCTCCCTATCTCTGTAACCTCCTCCAGCCCCTACAGCCCTCCCTATCTCTGTAACCTCCTCCAGCCCCCTACAACCCTCCCTATCTCTGTAACCTTCTCCAGCCCCTACAACCCTCCCTATCTCTGTAACCTCCTCCAGTCCCTACAACCCTCCCTATCTCTGTAACCTTCTCCAGCCCCTACAACCCTCCCTATCTCTGTAACCTCCTCCAGCCCCCTACAACCCTCCCTATCTCTGTAACCTCCTCCAGCCCCAACAACCCTCCCTATCTCTGTAACCTCCTCCAGCCCCTACAACCCTCCCTATCTCTGTAACCTCCTCCAGCCCTACAACCCTCCCTATCTCTGTAACCTCCTCCAGCCCCTACGACCCTCCCTATCTCTGTAACCTCCTCCAGCCCCCTACAACCCTCCCTATCTCTGTAACCTCCTCCAGCCCCCTACCACCCTCCCTATCTCTGTAACCTCCTCCAGCCCCCTACCACCCTCCCTATCTCTGTAACCTCCTCCAGCCCCAACAACCCTCCCTATCTCTGTAACCTCCTCCAGCACTACAACCTCCCTATCTCTGTAACCTCCTCCAGCCCCTACAACCCTCCCTATCTCTGTAACCTCCTCCAGCCCCTACAACCCTCCCTATCTCTGTAACCTCCTCCAGCCCCTACGACCCTCCCTATCTCTGTAACCTCCTCCAGCCCCCTACAACCCTCCCTATCTCTGTAACCTCCTCCAGCCCCTACAACTCTCCCTATCTCTGTAACCTCCTCCAGCCCCTATGACCCTCCCTATCTCTGTAACCTCCTCCAGCCCCCTACAACCCTCCCTATCTCTGTAACCTCCTCCAGCCCCTACAACTCTCCCTATCTTT
Organism: Squalus acanthias; assembly: GCA_030390025.1. Lineage (NCBI taxonomy): Eukaryota > Metazoa > Chordata > Chondrichthyes > Squaliformes > Squalidae > Squalus > Squalus acanthias. The sequence continues at coordinate 740,585 of JASTWF010000168.1, read as the reverse complement.
GTAACCTCCTCCAGCCCCTACAACCCTCCCTATCTCTGTAACCTCCACCAGCCCCCTACAACCCTCCCTATCTTTGCAACCTCCTCCAGCCCCTACAACCCTCCCTATCTCTGTAACCTCCTCCAGGCCCTACAACCCTCCCTATCTCTGTAACCTCCTCCAGCCCCTACAACCCTCCCTATCTCTGTAACCTCCTCCAGCCCCCTACAACCCTCCCTATCTCTGTAACCTCCTCCAGCCCCCTACAACCCTCCCTATCTCTGTAACCTCCTCCAGCCCCCTACAATCCTCCCTATCTCTGTAACCTCCTCCAGCCCCTACAACCCTCCCCATCTCTGTAACCTCCTCCAGCCCCCTACAATCCTCCCTATCTCTGTAACCTCCTCCAGCCCCTACAACCCTCCCTATCTCTGTAACCTCCTCCAGCCCTACAACCCTCCCAGATCTCTGCACTCCTCCAATTCTGGCCTCTCGCGCATCCCCCGATTTCCATCGCTCCACCATTGGCGGCCGTGCCTTCAGCCGCCTGGGCCCCGAGCTCTGGAATTCCCTCCCTAAACCTCTCCGCCTCTCTCTCCTCCTTTAAGACGCTCCTTAAAACCGACCTCTTTGACCAAGCTTTTGGTCGCCTGTCCTAATATCTCCTGATGTGGCTCGGCGTCAAATTTTGTTTGATAATCGCTCCTGTGAAGCCCCTTGGGACATTTTACTATGTTAAAGGCGCTATATAAATGCAAGTTGTTGTTGTTGTTGTTGTTGTGGATGGATCAGAAAACAAAGCAACCGTGGAGAGCGATATACAAGACAGGTCACTAGCAAGATCGTAATGAGCGAGAGGAATAATGTTTACAACACAGATGGAGGCCATTCAGCCCGTCATGTCCATGCCTGCTCTTTGCCTCATGAATCAAAAACTAACCCCACTGCCCCACTCTCTCCCGATAGCCCTGTATCAATCCCAAACTAATCCCACTGCCCCGCTCTCTCCCCATAGCCCTGTATCAATCCCCAAACTAATCCCACTGCCCCGCTCTCTCCCCATAGCCCTGTATAAATCCCAAACTAATCCCACTGCCCCGCTCTCTCCCCATAGCCCTGTATCAATCCCAAACTAATCCCACTGCTCCGCTCTCTCCCCATAGCCCTGTATCAATCCCAAACTAATCCCACTGCCTCGCTCTCTCCCCATAGCCCTGTATCAATCCCAAACTAATCCCACTGCCCCGCTCTCTCACCATAGCCCTGTATCAATCCCAAACTAATCCCACTGCCCCGCTCTCCCCCCATAGCCCTGAATCAATCCCAAACTAATCCCACTGCCCAGCTCTCTCCCCATAGCCCTGTATCAATCCCCAAACTAATCACACTGCCCCGCTCTCTCCCCATAGCCCTGTATCAATCCCAAACTAATCCCACTGCCCCACTCTCTCCCCATAGCCCTGTATCAATCCCAAACTAATCCCACTGCCCCGCTCTCTCCCCATAGCCCTGTATCAATCCCAAACTAATCCCGCTGCCCCACTCTCTCCCCATAGCCCTGTATCAATCCCAAACTAATCCCACTGTCCCGCTCTCTCCCCATAGCCCTGTATCAATCCCCAAACTAATCCCACTGCCTCGCTCTCTCCCCATAGCCCTGTATCAATCCCAAACTAATCCCACTGCCCCGCTCTCTCCCCATAGCCCTGTATCAATCTACAAAATAATCCCACTGCCCCGCTCTCTCCCCATTGCCCTGTATCAATCTCAAACTAATCTCGCTGCCCCACTCTCTCCCCATTGCCCTGTAACAATCCCAAACTAATCCCACTGCCCCACTCTCTCCTCATAGCCCTGTATCAATCCCAAACTAATCCCACTGCCCCGCTCGCACCCATAGCCCTGTATCAATCCCAAACTAATCCCACTGTCCCGCTCTCTCCCCATAGACCTATATCAATCCCCAAACTAATCCCACTGCCCTTCTCTCTCCCCATAGCCATGTATCAATCCCAAACTAATCCCACTGCCCCGCTCTCTCCCCATAGCCCTGTATCAATCCCAAACTAATCCCACTGCCCCGCTCTCTCCCCATAGCCCTGTATCAATCTACAAACTAATCCCACTGCCCCACTCTCTCCCCATAGCCCTGAATCAATCCCAAACTAATCCCACTGCCCCACTCTCTCCCCATAGCCCTGTATCAATCCCAAACTAATCCCACTGCCCCACTCTCTCACCATAGCTCTGTATCAATCCCAAACTAATCCCACTGCCCCGCTCTCTCCCCATAGCCCTGTATCAATCCCCAAACTAATCCCACTGCCCCGCTCTCCCCCCATAGCCCTGTATCAATCCCCAAACCAATCCCACTGCCCCGCTCTCTCCCCATAGCCCTGTATCAATCCTCAAACTAATCCCACTGCCCCACGCTCTCCCCATAGCCCTGTATCAATCCCAAACTAATCCCACTGCCCCGCTCTCTCCCCATAGCCCTGTATCAATCCCAATCTAATCCCACTGCCCCGCTCTCTCCCCATAGCCCTGTATCAATCTACAAACTAATCCCACTGCCCCGCTCTCTCCCCATAGCCCTGTATCAATCCCAAACTAATCCCACTGCCCCGCTCTCTCCCCATAGCCCTGTATCAATCCCAAACTAATCCCACTGCCCCGCTCTCTCCCCATAGCCCTGTATCAATCTACAAACTAATCCCACTGCCCCGCTCTCTCCCCATAGCCCTGTATCAATCCCCAAACTAATCCCACTGCCCCGCTCTCTCCCCATAGCCCTGTATCAATCTACAAACTAATCCCACTGCCCCGCTCTCTCCCCATTGCCCTGTATCAATCTCAAACTAATCCCGCTGCCCCACTCTCTCCCCATTGCCCTGTAACAATCCCAAACTAATCCCGCTGCCCTGCTCTTACCCCATTGCCCTGTATCAATCCCCAAACTAATCCCACTGCCCCACTCTCTCCCCATAGCGCTGTATCAATCCCAAACTAATCCCACTGCCCCGCTCTCTCCCCATAGCCCTGTATCAATCCCAAACTAATCCCACTGCCCCGCTCTCTTCCCATAGCCCTGATCAATCCCGAACTAATCCCACTGCCCCATTCTCTCCCCATAGCCCTGTTTCAATCCCAAACTAATTCTGCTGCCTCACTCTCTCCCCATAGCCCTGTATCAATCCCAAGCTAATCCCACTGCCCTGCTCTCTCCCCATAGCCCTGCATCAATCCCAAACTAATCCCACTGCCCCGCTCTCTCCCCATAGCCCTGTATCAATCCCAAACTAATCCCACTGCCCCACTCTCTCACCATAGCCCTGTATCAATCCCCAAACTAATCCCACTGCCCCGCTCTCTCCCCACAGCCCTGTATCAATCCCCAAACTAATCCCACTGCCCTGCTCTCTCCCCACAGCCCTGTATCAATCCCCAAACTAATCCCACTGCCTCGCTCTCTCCCCATAGCCCTGTATCAATCCCAAGCTAATCCCACTGCCCTGCTCTCTCCCCATAGCCCTGCATCAATCCCAAACTAATCCCACTGCCCCGCTCTCTCCCCATAGCCCTGTATCAATCCCAAACTAATCCCACTGCCCCGCTCTCTCCCCATAGCCCTGTATCAATCTCAAGCTAATCCCACTGCCCCGCTCTCCCCCCACAGCCCTGTATCAATCCCAAACTAATCCCACTGCCCCGCTCTCTCACCATAGCCCTGTATCAATCTACAAACTAATCCCACTGTCCCGCTCTCTCCCCATAGCCCTGTATCAATCCCCAAACTAATCCCACTGCCCCGCTCTCTCCCCATAGCCCTGTATCAATCCCCAAACTAATCCCACTGTCCCGCTCTCTCACCATAGCCCTGTATCAATCTCAAGCTAATCCCACTGTCCCGCTCTCTCCCCATAGCCCTGTATCAATCTCAAACTAATCCCACTGCCCCGCACTCTCCCTATAGCCCTGTATCAATCTCAAGCTAATCCCACTGTCCCGCTCTCTCCCCATAGCCCTGTATCAATCTCAAATTAATCCCACTGCTCTGCGCACTTCATGTCCCTGTATGTTCCTCTGTTTCAAAGGGTTATCGAGTTTTCCCTGGAGGAGTCTCTGTCTTGTGGCAATCCATTTAAAGGCTCCAAATTTCTGTGCTAACAAATTTCTCCTTATCTCATAATGACTGTTTTTACGTGTAAACCTCTCACCACGAGCTGTCCCGCCTGAGGATACAGTCTTTCCTGATTCACTTCAACAGCGCGTGTTATATCTCCCAGTCACAGCTCATTTCACTTCACACAACAAGGGATCTCTATGACGTGCAGTCACTTCATTTTGCAGCCAAGCATCGTAGACAGCTTGCGCACAGCAAGCTCCCACAAACAGCAAAGTGGTCATGACCGGATAATCCGGTTTATTAGTGATGTTGGTTGAGGGATAAATATTGACCCCGGGACACCGGGGAGAACTCCCCCTGCTCTTCTTCGAAATAGTGGTCGTGGGATCTTTTACGTCCACCTGAGAGGGCAGACGGGGCCACGATTTAATGTGTCATCTGAAAGACGGCACCTCTGACAGTGCAGCGCTCCCTCAGTACTGCCCCTCTGACAGTGCGGCGCTCCCTCAGTACTGCCCCTCCGACAGTGCGGCGCTCCCTCCGTACTGCCCCTCCGACAGTGAGGCGCTCCCTCAGTACTGCCCCTCCGACAGTGCGGCGCTCCCTCAGTACTGCCCCTCCGACAGTGCGGCGCTCCCTCAGTACTGCCCCTCCGACAGTGCGGCGCTCCCTCAGTACTGCCCCTCCGACAGTGCGGCGCTCCCTCAGTACTGCCCCTCCGACAGTGCGGCGCTCCCTCAGTACTGCCCCTCCGACAGTGCGGCGCTCCCTCAGTACTGCCCCTCCGACAGTGCGGCGCTCCCTCAGTACTGACCCTCCCACAGTGCGGCGCTCCCTCAGTACTGCCCCTCCGACAGTGCGGCGCTCCCTCAGTGCTGCCCCTCCGACAGTGCGGCGCTCCCTCAGTACTGCCCCTCCGAGAGTGCGGCGCTCCCTCAGTACAGCCCCTCCGACAGTGCGGCGCTCCCTCAGTACTGCCCCTCCGACAGTGCGGCGCTCCCTCAGTACTGCCCCTCTGACAGTGCGGAGCTCCCTCAGTACTGCCCCTCCGACAGTGCAGCCCTCCCTCATTAATGCCCCTCCGACAGTGCGGCGCTCCCTCAGTACTGCCCCTCCGACAGTGCGGCGCTCCCTCAGTACGGCCCCTCCGACAGTGCGGGGCTCCCTCAGTACTGCCTCTCCGACAGTGCGGGGCTCCCTCAGTACTGCCCCTCCGACAGTGCGGCCCTCCCTCATTAATGCCCCTCCGACAGTGCGGCGCTCCCTCAGTACTGCCCCTCCGACAGTGCGGCGCTCCCTCAGTACGGCCCCTCCGACAGTGCGGGGCTCCCTCAGTACTGCCTCTCCGACAGTGCGGGGCTCCCTCAGTACTGCCCCTCCGACAGTGCGGCGCTCCCTCAGTACTGCCCCTCCGACAGTGCGGCGCTCCCTCGTTACTGCCCCTCCGACAGTGCGGCGCTCCCTCACTACGGCCCCTCCGACAGTGCGGGGCTCCCTCAGTACTGCCTCTCCGACAGTGCGGCGCTCCCTCAGTACTGCCCCTCCGACAGTGCGGCGCTCCCTCATTACTGCCCCTCCGACAGTGCGGCGCTCCCTCAGTACTGCCCCTCCGACAGTACAGAGCTCCCTCAGAACTACAATGAAGTGTCGGCCTAGCTTTATGTGCTCAAGTCCCTGGAGTGGGACTTAAACCCACGACTTCTGACTCAGAGGCGAGTGTGCTACCAGCTGAGTCCAGGCCCCGAATCGATCCCTAATACCAAGATTTCCTTCGCAACCCCTTCCCTCTCCCGTCAAACATGCACTCCAGGCCGGCCTCCCACATTCCACCCTCCGTAAACTTGAGGTCATCCGCAACTCGGCTGCCCCGTGTCCTAACTCGCACCGAGTCCCGTTCACCCATCACTCCCTGTGCTCGCTGACCTACATTGGCTCCTGGTTAAGCCGCGCCTCGATTTCAAAATTCTCATCCTTATTTTTAAGTCCCTTCATCGCCTCATTCCTCCCTATCTTTGTAACCTCCTCCAGCCCCTACAACCCTCCCTATCTCTGTAACCTCCTCCAGCCCCTACAACCCTCCCTATCTCTGTGACCTCCTCCAGCCCCTACAACCCTCCCTATCTCTGTAACCTCCTCCAGCCCCTACATCCCTCCCTATCTCTGTAACCTCCTCCAGCCCCTACAACCCTCCCTATCTCTGTAACCTCCTCCAGCCCCTACAACCCTCCCTATCTCTGTAACCTCCTCCAACCCCCTACAACTCTCTCTATCTCTGTAACCTCCTCCAGCCCCAACAACCCTCCCTATCTCTGTAACCTCCTCCAGCCCCCTACAACCCTCCCTATCTCTGTAACCTCCTCCAACCCCCTACAACCCTCCCTATCTCTGCAACCTCCTCCAGCCCCTACAACCCTCCCTATCTCTGTAACCTCCTCCAGCCACTACAACCCTCCCTATCTCTGTAACCTCCTCCAGCCCCTACAACCCTCCCTATCTCTGTAACCTCCTCCAGCCCCTACACCCCTCCCTATCTCTGTAACCTCCTCCAGCCCCTACAACCCTCCCTATCTCTGTAACCTCCTCCAGCCCCTACAACCCTCCCTATCTCTGCAACCTACTCCAGCCCCTACAACCCTCCCTATCTCTGCCACCTCCTCCAGCCCCCTACAACCCTCCCTATCTCTGTAACCTCCTCCAGCCCCTACAACCCTCCCTATCGCTGTAACCTCCTCCAGCCCCCTACAACACTCCCTATCTCTGTAACCTCCTCCAGCCCCCACAACCCTATCTCTGTAACCTCCTCCAGCCCCCTACAACCCTCCCTATCTCTGTAACCTCCTCCAGCTCCCTACAACACTCCCTATCTCTGTAACCTCCTCCAGCCCCCACAACCCGATCTCTGTAACCTTCTCCAGCCCCCTACAACCCTCCCTATCTCTGTAACCTCCTCCAGCTCCCTACAACACTCCCTATCTCTGTAACCTCCTCCAGCCCCCACAACCCTATCTCTGTAACCTCCTCCAGCCCCACAACCCTCCCAGATCTCTGCGCTCCTCCAATTCCGGCCTCTCACACATCCCCCCGATTTCCATCGCTCCACCATTGGCGGCCGTGCCTTCAGCCGCCTGGGCCCCGAGCTCTGGGATTCCCTCCCTAAACCTCTCCGCCTCTCTCTCCTCCTTTAAGACGCTCCTTAAAACCGACCTCTTTTGCCAAGCTTTTGGTCGCCTGTCCTAATATCTCCTTATGTGTCTCGGTGTCAAATTTTGTTTGATAATCGCTCCTGTGAAGCGCCCTGGGACGATTTACTACATTCAAGGCGCTGGATAAATGTGAATTGTTGTTGAATGTGCAGTAAAATAATGAATTTAGTCTGCGGTCATGTTCTGAATGGAGAATGTCAATCGGATCTCTCTTGATGTCGAGGCATTTCAATCACCAGGAACAGAAATCAGAGAGAAATTCTTTTCACTTATAAACAGTCATTAAGTGGTTTGTCTGCGGCGTTTTTCCAGCTTCTGTTTAAAACGTGAAATAGTCACATTCATTGAGGGGGCGAGTCCAGTTTTAAGGTGCGTGTGGGTTCACTGATGGGAGATGGTCGGGTTCCAGACATCCTGGGACCAGTGTCAGGGACTGTGCCCAAAAACTTTCAGGATCGTCTCCGCGAAATCCCCCCTCCCTGATCCACTGACAGGGAAACTGTGCAACAACCGCCTGCATTTATATATCGCCTTTCATGTAGTAAAACGTCCCAAGGCGTTTCACAGGGGAGTAAATCAGACAAAATTTGACACCGAGGGCGCACAAGTAGATATTTGGACAGGTGACCGAAAGCTCGGTCAAAGAGGTCGGTTTTAAGGAGCGTCTTAAAGGAGGAGAGAGAGGCGGAGAGGTTTAGGGAGGGAATTCCAGAGCTCGGGGCCCAGGCTGAAGACACGGCCGCCAATGGTGGAGCGATGGAAATCGGGGGATGCGCGAGAGGCCAGAATTAGAGGAGCGCAGAGATCTCGGAGGGTTGTAGGGGCTGGAGGAGGTTACAGAGATAGGGAGGGTTGGAGGGGCTGGAGGAGGTTACAGAGATAGGGAGGGTTGTAGGGGCTGGAGGAGGTTACAGAGATAGGGAGGGTTGTAGGGGGCTGGAGGAGGTTACAGAGATAGGGAGGGTTGTAGGGGCTGGAGGAGGTTACAGAGATGGGGAGGGTTGTAGGGGCTGGAGGAGGTTACAGAGATAGGGAGGGTTGTAGGGGATGGAGGAGGTTACAGAGATAGGGAGGGTTGTAGGGGCTGGAGGAGGTTACAGAGATAGGGAGGGTTGTAGGGGCTGGAGGAGGTTACAGAGATAGGGAGAGTTGTAGGGGGCTGGTGGAGGTTACAGAGATAGGGAGGTTTGTGGGGCTGGAGGAGGTTACAGAGATAGGGAGGGTTGTAGGGGCGGGAGGAGGTTACAGAGATAGGGAGGGTTGTAGGGGCTGGAGGAGGTTACAGAGATAGGGAGGGCTGTAGGGGCTGGAGGAGGTTACAGAGATCTCGGATGGTTGTAGGGGCTGGAGGAGGTTACAGAGATAGGGAGGGTTGTAGGGGCTGGAGGAGGTTACAGAGATAGGGAGAGTTGTAGGGCTGGAGGAGGTTACAGAGATAGGGAGGGTTGTAGGGGCTGGAGGAGGTTACAGAGATAGGGAGGGTTGTAGGGGGCTGGAGGAGGTTACAGAGATCGGGAGGGTTTTTAGGGGCTGGAGGAGGTTACAGAGATAGGGAGGGTTGTAGGGGGCTGGAGGAGGTTACAGAGATCTCGGAGGTTTGTAGGGGCGGGAGGAGGTTACAGAGATAGGGAGGGTTGTAGGGGCTGGAGGAGGTTACAGAGATAGGGAGGGTTGTAGGGGGCTGGAGGAGGTTACAGAGATATGGAGGGTTGTAGGGGGCTGGAGAAGGTTACAGAGTTAGGGAGGGTTGTAGGGGCTGGAGGAGGTTACAGAGATAGGGAGGGTTGTAGAGGCTGGAGGAGGTTACAGAGATAGGGAGTGTTGTAGGGGCTGGAGGAGGTTACAGAGATAGGGAGGGTTGTAGGTGCTGGAGGAGGTTACAGAGATAGGGAGGGTTGTAGGGGGCTGGAGGAGTTTACAGAGATAGGGAGGGTTGTAGGGGCTGGAGGAGTTTACAGAGATAGGGAGGGCTGTAGGGGCTGGAGGAGGTTACAGAGATCTCGGAGGGTTGTAGGGGCTGGAGGAGGTTACAGAGATAGGGAGGAATGAGGCGATGAAGGGACTTAAAAATAATGATTGGAATTCTAAAATCGAGGCGTTGCCGGACCAGGTTCCAATGTAGGTCAGCGAGCAACAGGGGGCGATGGTTGAACGGGACTCGGTGTGAGTTGGGACACGGGGCAGCAGAGTTTTTTAAAAAATAAAATGCTTGAAGTATTATTTCGAAGAGTTCCAAACTTCTCCCACACTTTGTGTGTAGAAGTGTTTCCTAATTTCACTCCTGAAAGGTCTGGCTCTAATTTTTAGACTATTCCCCCTAGTCCTAGAATCCCCAACCAGCGGAAATAGTTTCTCTCTATCTTCCCCATCAGTTCCCCCTTAATATCCTGAAAACTTCGATCAGATCATCCCTTAACCTTCTAAATTCCAGGGAATACAACCCTAGTTTGTGTAATCTCTCCTCGTAATTTAACCCTTGGAGTCCGGGTATCATTCTGGTAAACCTACGCTGCACTCCCTCCAAGGCCAATATATCCTTCCTAAGATGTGGTGCCCAGAACTGCTCACAGTGCTCCAGGTGTGGTCTAACCAGGGCTTTGCATAGCTTGCGTGCCTCTGAGTAGTGCTATCGCCAGGGCTGTGCACAGGTCGTTGAATCTTGCAGCCGTATCCAATGACTGGAGCGCCTGATGGTCACCCAGCGAAACCGTCAACTTACAACCCGCCAGAGGGAGCCCAGAGCAAGCTGGTCAATACAACAACAACAACTTGCATTTATATCGCACCTTTACATAGTACAATGAGCCAAGGCGCGTCACAGGAGTGTAAATCTGATCATTGACACCGAACCATTCACACATAAGAACATAGGAAATAGGAGTTGGCCATTCGGCCCCTCGAGCCTGCTCCGCCATTCAATAAGATCATGGCTGATCTTCTACCTCAACTCCAATTTCCTGCACTATCCCCATATCCCTTGATTCCCTTCGTTCCCAACAATCTATCGACCTCTATCTTGAATATACTCAACGACTGAGCCTCCACAGCCCTCTGGGGTAGAGAATTCCAAAGATTCACCACCCTCTGAGTGAAGAAATTTCTCCTCATCTCAGTCCTAAATGGCCGAGCCCTTATCCTGAGATTGTCACCCCTGGTTCTAGACTCCCCAGCCAGGGGAAACATCCTCCCTGCATCTACCCTGTCAAGCCCCTTCAGAATTTGATATGTTTCAATGAGATCACCTCCCATTCTTCTAAACTCGAGAAAATGTAGGCCGAATCTACTCAATCTCTCCTCATAGGACAATCCCCCATCCCAGGAACCAGTCTAGTGAACCTTCGTTGCGCTCCCTCTATGAGGAGATATTAGGACAGGTGACCAAAAGCTGGGTCAAAGAGGTCGGTTTTAAGGAGCGTCTTAAAGGAGGAGAGAGAGGCGGAGAGGTTTAGGGAGGGAATTCCAGAGCTCGGGGCCCAGGCGGCTGAAGGCACGGCCGCCAATGGTGGAGCGATGGAAATCGGGGGATGCGCGAGAGGCCAGAATTGGAGGAGCGCAGAGATCTGGGAGGGTTGTGGGACTGGAGGAGGTTACAGAGATAGGGAGGGGGCGAGGAGGCCATGGAGGGATTTGAACACAACCTGGAGTTAACCAGAGCAGTCAGCATGATGGGTGTGTTTGGAAATGCCGATTTGTGCATCGCTCCCCAGTGATCACTACAGACTGTAATCATTAAGAGAAGCCCGTACTGTATTTGAACTCGGCGCACATTCATAACATGACATTAGACTGTTGGCACAGAAAATTATAGACTAGCTCCGTTCCACTTACACAGACTGCTATTTAGACAGCGCCATTACACATCTCCCAGAGAGATCACAAAACACATCACATTCATTGAACTACTTTGAAGAGCAGCGACTGCGTCAACCAGACTGCCACCAAACAACAGAGAGCAAAGCACAGATAATCTGTCCGTGGGTGAGGTAAATGTTGGCCAGAGGTTCCCCAGCTCTTCAAATAGTGCTGTGGGAAGGGGGGGATTCCCTCTGGACTCTGTGTATTAGTGACAGGGGAAGGGGGGATTCCCTCTGGTCGCTGTGTGTTAGTGACATGGGAAGGGGGGATTCCCTCTGGTCGCTGTGTGTTAGTGACATGGGAAGGGGGGATTCCCTCTGGTCGCTGTGTGTTAGTGACATGGGAAGGGGGGATTCCCTCTGGTCGCTGTGTGTTAGTGACATGGGAAGGGGGGATTCCCTCTGGTCGCTGTGTGTTAGTGACATGGGAAGGGGGGATTCCCTCTGGTTGCTGTGTGTTAGTGACATGGGAAGGGGGGATTCCCTCTGGTCGCTGTGTGTTAGTGACATGGGGAAGAGGGGAATTCCCTCTGGTCTCTGTGTGTTAGTGACATGGGGAAGAAGGGAATTCCCTCTGGCCTCTGTGTGTTAGTGACATGGGGAAGGGGGGATTCCCTCTGGTCTCTGTGTGTTAGTGACAAGGGAAGGGGGGATTCCCTCTGGTCTCTGTGTGTTAGTGACATGGGAATGGGGGATTCCCTCTGGTCGCTGTGTGTTAGTAACATGTGAAAGGGGGATTCCCTCTGGTCTCTGTCTGTTAGTGACATGGGAAGGAGGGATTCCCTCTGGTCTCTGTGTATTAGTGACATGGGAAGGGGGGATTCCCTCTGGTCTCTGTGTGTTAGTGACATGGGAATGGGGGATTCCCTCTGGTCGCTGTGTGTTAGTGACATGGGAAGGGGGGATTCCCTCTGGTCGCTGTGTATTAGTGACATGGGAAGGAGGGATTCCCTCTGGTCTCTGTGTATTAGTGACATGGGAAGGGGGGATTCCCTCTGGTCTCTGTGTGTTAGTGACATGGGAAGGGGGGATTCCCTCTGGTCTCTGTGTGTTAGTGACATGGGAAGGGGGGATTCCCTCTGGTCTCTGTGTGTTAGTGACATGGGAAGTGGGGATTCCCTCTGGTCTCTGTGTATTAGTGACATGGGAAGGGGGGATTCCCTCTGGTCGCTGTGTGTTAGTGACATGGGAAGGGGGGGAAATTCCCTCTGGTCGCTGTGTGTTAGTGACATGGGAAGTGGGGATTCCCTCTGGTCTCTGTGTATTAGTGACATGGGAAGGGGGGATTCCCTCTGGTCGCTGTGTGTTAGTGACATGGGAAGGGGGGATTCCCTCTGGTTGCTGTGTGTTAGTGACATGGGAAGGGGGGATTCCCTCTGTTCGCTGTGTGTTAGTGACATGGGAAGGGGGGATTCCCTCTGGTCTCTGTGTGTTAGTGACATGGGAATGGGGGATTCCCTCTGGTCTCTGTCTGTTAGTGACATGGGAAGGAGGGATTCCCTCTGGTCTCTGTGTATTAGTAACATGTGAAAGGGGGATTCCCTCTGGTCTCTGTCTGTTAGTGACATGGGAAGGAGGGATTCCCTCTGGTCTCTGTGTATTAGTGACATGGGAAGGGGGGATTCCCTCTGGTCTCTGTGTATTAGTGACATGGGAAGGGGGGATTCCCTCTGGTCGCTGTGTGTTAGTGACATGGGAAGGGGGGATTCCCTCTGGTTGCTGTGTGTTAGTGACATGGGAAGGGGGGATTCCCTCTGGACTCTGTGTATTTGTGACATGGGAAGGGGGGATTCCCTCTGGTCGCTGTGTGTTAGTGACATGGGAAGGGGGGATTCCCTCTGTTCGCTGTGTGTTAGTGACATGGGAAGGGGGGATTCCCTCTGGTCGCTGTGTGTTAGTAACATGTGAAAGGGGGATTCCCTCTGGTTGCTGTGCGTTAGTAACATGTGAAAGGGGGATTCCCTCTGGTCTCTGTGTGTTAGTGACATGGGAAGGGGGGATTCCCTCTGGTCGCTGTGTGTTAGTGACATGGGAAGGGGGGATTCCCTCTGGTCTCTGTCTGTTAGTGACATGGGAAGGAGGGATTCCCTCTGGTCTCTGTGTGTTAGTGACATGGGAAGGGGGGATTCCCTCTGTTCGCTGTGTGTTAGTGACATGGGAAGGGGGGATTCCCTCTGTTCGCTGTGTGTTAGTGACATGGGAAGGGGGGATTCCCTCTGTTCGCTGTGTGTTAGTGACATGGGAAGGGGGGATTCCCTCTGGTCTCTGTGTGTTAGTGACATGGGAATGGGGGATTCCCTCTGGTCGCTGTGTGTTAGTAACATGTGAAAGGGGGATTCCCTCTGGTCTCTGTCTGTTAGTGACATGGGAAGGAGGGATTCCCTCTGGTCTCTGTGTATTAGTGACATGGGAAGGGGGGATTCCCTCTGGTCGCTGTGTGTTAGTGACATGGGAAGGGGGGATTCCCTCTGGTTGCTGTGTGTTAGTGACATGGGAAGGGGGGATTCCCTCTGGACTCTGTGTATTTGTGACATGGGAAGGGGGGATTCCCTCTGGTCGCTGTGTGTTAGTGACATGGGAAGGGGGGATTCCCTCTGTTCGCTGTGTGTTAGTGACATGGGAAGGGGGGATTCCCTCTGGTCGCTGTGTGTTAGTGACATGGGAAGGGGGGATTCCCTCTGGTCTCTGTGTGTTAGTGACATGGGAAGGGGGGATTCCCTCTGGTCGCTGTGTGTTAGTGACATGGGAAGGGGGGATTCCCTCTGGTCTCTGTGTGTTAGTGACATGGGAAGGGGGGATTCCCTCTGGTCTCTGTGTGTTAGTGACATGGGAAGGGGGGATTCCCTCTGGTCGCTGTGTGTTAGTGACATGGGAAGGGGGGATTCCCTCTGTTCGCTGTGTGTTAGTGACATGGGAAGGGGGGATTCCCTCTGGTCGCTGTGTGTTAGTAACATGTGAAAGGGGGATTCCCTCTGGTTGCTGTGCGTTAGTAACATGTGAAAGGGGGATTCCCTCTGGTCTCTGTGTGTTAGTGACATGGGAAGGGGGGATTCCCTCTGGTCGCTGTGTGTTAGTGACATGGGAAGGGGGGATTCCCTCTGGTCGCTGTGTATTAGTGACATGGGAATGGGGGATTCCCTCTGGTCTCTGTGTGTTAGTGACATGGGAAGGGGGGATTCCCTGTGGTATCTGTGTATTAGTGACATGGGCAGGGGGGATTCCCTCTGGTCGCTGTGTGTTAGTGACATGGGAAGGGGGGATTCCCTCTGGTCTCTGTGTGTTAGTGACATGGGAAGGGGGGATTCCCTCTGGTCTCTGTGTGTTAGTGACATGGGAAGGGGGGATTCCCTCTGGTCTCTGTGTGTTAGTGACATGGGAAGGGGGGATTCCCTCTGGTCGCTGTGTGTTAGTGACATGGAAAGGGGGGATTCCCTCTGGTCTCTGTGTGTTAGTGACATGGGAAGGGGGGATTCCCTCTGGTCTCTGTGTGTTAGTGACATGGGAAGGGGGGATTCCCTCTGGTCGCTGTGTGTTAGTGACATGGGAAGGGGGGATTCCCTCTGGTCGCTGTGTGTTAGTGACATGGGGAAGGGGGGATTCCCTCTGGTCACTGTGTGTTAGTGACAGGGGAAGGAGGGATTCCCTCTGGTCGCTGTGTGTTAGTGACATGGGAAGGGGGATTCCCTCATGAAACTGTGTATTAGTGACATGGGAAGGGGGGATTCCCTCTGGTCTCTGTGTATTAGTGACATGGGAAGGGGGGATTCCCTCTGGTCTCTGTGTATTAGTGACATGGGAAGGGGGGATTCCCTCTGGTCTCTGTGTGTTAGTGACATGGGAAGGGGGGATTCCCTCTGGTCGCTGTGTGTTAGTGACATGTGAAAGGGGGATTCCCTCTGGACTCTGTGTGTTAGTGACATGGGAAGGGGGGATTCCCTCTGGTCTCTGTGTATTAGTGACAGGGGAAGGGGGGATTCCCTCTGGTCTCTGTGTATTAGTGACATGGGAAGGGGGGATTCCCTCTGGTCTCTGTGTATTAGTGACATGGGAAGGGGGGATTCCCTCTGGTCGCTGTGTGTTAGTGACATGGGAACGGGGGATTCCCTCTGGTCTCTGTGTGTTAGTGACATGGGAAGGGGGGATTCCCTCTGGTCGCTGTGTGTTAGTGACATGGGAACGGGGGATTCCCTCTGGTCGCTGTGTGTTAGTGACATGGGAAGGAGGGATTCCCTCTGGTCGCTGTGTGTTAGTGACATGGGAAGGGGGGATTCCCTCTGGTTGCTGTGTGTTAGTGACATGGGAAGGGGGGATTCCCTCTGTTCGCTGTGTGTTAGTGACATGGGAAGGGGGGATTCCCTCTGGTCTCTGTGTGTTAGTGACATGGGAATGGGGGATTCCCTCTGTGCGCTGTGTGTTAGTGACATGGGAAGGGGGGATTCCCTCTGGTCTCTGTCTGTTAGTGACATGGGAAGGAGGGATTCCCTCTGGTCTCTGTGTATTAGTAACATGTGAAAGGGGGATTCCCTCTGGTCTCTGTCTGTTAGTGACATGGGAAGGGGGGATTCCCTCTGGTCTCTGTCTGTTAGTGACATGGGAAGGGGGGATTCCCTGTGGTATCTGTGTATTAGTGACATGGGAAGGGGGGATTCCCTCTGGTCGCTGTGTGTTAGTGACATGGAAAGGGGGGATTCCCTCTGGTCTCTGTGTGTTAGTGACATGGGAAGGGGGGATTCCCTCTGGTCTCTGTGTGTTAGTGACATGGGAAGGGGGGATTCCCTCTGGTCGCTGTGTGTTAGTGACATGGGAAGGGGGGATTCCCTCTGGTCGCTGTGTGTTAGTGACATGGGGAAGGGGGGATTCCCTCTGGTCACTGTGTGTTAGTGACAGGGGAAGGAGGGATTCCCTCTGGTCGCTGTGTGTTAGTGACATGGGAAGGGGGATTCCCTCATGACTCTGTGTATTAGTGACATGGGAAGGGGGGATTCCCTCTGGTCTCTGTGTATTAGTGACATGGGAAGGGGGGATTCCCTCTGGTCTCTGTGTATTAGTGACATGGGATGGGGGGGATTCCCTCTGGTCTCTGTGTATTAGTGACAGGGGAACGGGGGATTCCCTCTGGTCTCTGTGTGTTAGTGACATGGGAAGGGGGGATTCCCTCTGGTCGCTGTGTGTTAGTGACATGGGAAGGAGGGATTCCCTCTGGTCTCTGTGTGTTAGTGACATGGGAAGGGGGGATTCCCTCTGGTCTCTGTGTGTTAGTGACATGGGAAGGGGGGATTCCCTCTGGTCGCTGTGTGTTAGTGACATGGGAAGGGGGGATTCCCTCTGGTCTCTGTGTATTAGTGACATGGGAAGGGGGGATTCCCTCTGGTCTCTGTGTGTTAGTGACATGGGAAGGGGGGATTCCCTCTGGTCTCTGTGTATTAGTGACATGGGAAGGGGGGATTCCCTCTGGTCTCTGTGTATTAGTGACATGGGAAGGGGGGATTCCCTCTGTTCGCTGTGTGTTAGTGACATGGGAAGGGGGGATTCCCTCTGGTCTCTGTGTGTTAGTGACATGGGAAGGGGGGATTCCCTCTGGTCGCTGTGTGTTAGTGACATGGGAACGGGGGATTCCCTCTGGTCGCTGTGTGTTAGTGACATGGGAAGGAGGGATTCCCTCTGGTCGCTGTGTGTTAGTGACATGGGAAGGGGGGATTCCCTCTGGTTGCTGTGTGTTAGTGACATGGGAAGGGGGGATTCCCTCTGTTCGCTGTGTGTTAGTGACATGGGAAGGGGGGATTCCCTCTGGTCTCTGTGTGTTAGTGACATGGGAAGGGGGGATTCCCTCTGGTCTCTGTCTGTTAGTGACATGGGAAGGAGGGATTCCCTCTGGTCTCTGTGTATTAGTGACATGGGAAGGGGGGATTCCCTCTGGTCGCTGTGTGTTAGTGACATGGGAAGGGGGGATTCCCTCTGGTTGCTGTGTGTTAGTGACATGGGAAGGGGGGATTCCCTCTGGACTCTGTGTATTTGTGACATGGGAAGGGGGGATTCCCTCTGGTCGCTGTGTGTTAGTGACATGGGAAGGGGGGATTCCCTCTGTTCGCTGTGTGTTAGTGACATGGGAAGGGGGATTCCCTCTGGTCGCTGTGTGTTAGTAACATGTGAAAGGGGGATTCCCTCTGGTTGCTGTGCGTTAGTAACATGTGAAAGGGGGATTCCCTCTGGTCTCTGTGTGTTAGTGACATGGGAAGGGGGGATTCCCTCTGGTCTCTGTGTGTTAGTGACATGGGAAGGGGGGATTCCCTCTGGTCTCTGTGTGTTAGTGACATGGGAAGGGGGGATTCCCTCTGTTCGCTGTGTGTTAGTGACATGGGAAGGGGGGATTCCCTCTGTTCGCTGTGCGTTAGTAACATGTGAAAGGGGGATTCCCTCTGGTCTCTGTGTGTTAGTGACATGGGAAGGGGGGATTCCCTGTGGTATCTGTGTATTAGTGACATGGGCAGGGGGGATTCCCTCTGGTCGCTGTGTGTTAGTGACATGGAAAGGGGGGATTCCCTCTGGTCTCTGTGTGTTAGTGACATGGGAAGGGGGGATTCCCTCTGGTCTCTGTGTGTTAGTGACATGGGAAGGGGGGATTCCCTCTGGTCGCTGTGTGTTAGTGACATGGGGAAGGGGGGATTCCCTCTGGTCACTGTGTGTTAGTGACAGGGGAAGGAGGGATTCCCTCTGGTCGCTGTGTGTTAGTGACATGGGAAGGGGGATTCCCTCATGACTCTGTGTATTAGTGACATGGGAAGGGGGGATTCCCTCTGGTCTCTGTGTATTAGTGACATGGGAAGGGGGGATTCCCTCTGGTCTCTGTGTATTAGTGACATGGGATGGGGGGGATTCCCTCTGGTCTCTGTGTATTAGTGACAGGGGAACGGGGGATTCCCTCTGGTCTCTGTGTGTTAGTGACATGGGAAGGGGGGATTCCCTCTGGTCGCTGTGTGTTAGTGACATGGGAAGGGGGGATTCCCTCTGGTCGCTGTGTGTTAGTGACATGGGAAGGAGGGATTCCCCCTGGTCGCTGTGTGTTAGTGACATGGGAAGGGAGGGATTCCCTCTGGTCGCTGTGTGTTAGTGACATGGGAAGGGGGGATTCCCTCTGGTCTCTGTGTGTTAGTGACATGGGAAGGGGGGATTCCCTCTGGTCGCTGTGTGTTAGTGACATGGGAAGGGGGGATTCCCTCTGGTCTCTGTGTATTAGTGACATGGGAAGGGGGGATTCCCTCTGGTCGCTGTGTGTCAGTGACATGGGAAGGGGGGATTCCCTCTGGACTCTGTGTATTAGTGACATGGGAAGGGGGGATTCCCTCTGGTCTCTGTGTGTTAGTGACATGGGAAGGGGGGATTCCCTCTGGTCTCTGTGTATTAGTGACATGGGAAGGGGGGATTCCCTCTGGTCTCTGTGTATTAGTGACATGGGAAGGGGGGATTCCCTCTGGTCGCTGTGTGTTAGTGACATGGGAACGGGGGATTCCCTCTGGTCTCTGTGTGTTAGTGACATGGGAATGGGGGATTCCCTCTGGTCGCTGTGTGTTAGTGACATGGGAACGGGGGATTCCCTCTGGTCGCTGTGTGTTAGTGACATGGGAAGGAGGGATTCCCTCTGGTCGCTGTGTGTTAGTGACATGGGAAGGGGGGATTCCCTCTGTTCGCTGTGTGTTAGTGACATGGGAAGGGGGGATTCCCTCTGGTCGCTGTGTGTTAGTGACATGGGGAAGGGGGGATTCCCCCTGGTCGCTGTGTGTTAGTGACATGGGAAGGAGGGATTCCCTCTGTTCGCTGTGTGTTAGTGACATGGGAAGGGGAGATTCCCTCTGGTCACTGTGTGTTAGTGACATGGGAACGGGGGATTCCCTCTGGTCGCTGTGTGTTAGTGACATGGGAATGGGGGATTCCCTCTGGTCGCTGTGTGTTAGTGACATGGGAAGGGGGGATTCCCTCTGGTCACTGTGTGTTAGTGACATGGGAACGGGGGATTCCCTCTGGTCGCTGTGTGTTAGTGACATGGGAATGGGGGATTCCCTCTGGTCGCTGTGTGTTAGTGACATGGGAAGGGGAGATTCCCTGTGGTATCTGTGTATTAGTGACATGGGAAGGGGGGATTCCCTCTGGTCTCTGTGTGTTAGTGACATGGGAAGGGGGGATTCCCTCTGGTTGCTGTGTGTTAGTGACATGGGAAGGGGGGATTCCCTCTGGACTCTGTGTATTTGTGACATGGGAAGGGGGGATTCCCTCTGGTCGCTGTGTGTTAGTGACATGGGAAGGGGGGATTCCCTCTGTTCGCTGTGTGTTAGTGACATGGGAAGGGGGGATTCCCTCTGGTCGCTGTGTGTTAGTAACATGTGAAAGGGGGATTCCCTCTGGTTGCTGTGCGTTAGTAACATGTGAAAGGGGGATTCCCTCTGGTCTCTGTGTGTTAGTAACATGGGAAGGAGGGATTCCCTCTGGTCGCTGTGTGTTAGTGACATGGGAAGGGGGGATTCCCTCTGGTCGCTGTGTGTTAGTGACATGGGAAGGGGGGATTCCCTCTGGTCGCTGTGTGTTAGTGACATGGGAAGGAGGGATTCCCTCTGATCGCTGTGTGTTAGTGACATGGGAAGGGGGGATTCCCTCTGGTCGCTGTGTGTTAGTGACATGGGAAGGGGGGATTCCCTCTGGTCTCTGTCTGTTAGTGACATGGGAAGGGGGGATTCCCTCTGTTCGCTGTGTGTTAGTGACATGGGAAGGGGGGATTCCCTCTGGACTCTGTGTATTTGTGACATGGGAAGGGGGGATTCCCTCTGGTCGCTGTGTGTTAGTGACATGGGAAGGGGGGATTCCCTCTGTTCGCTGTGTGTTAGTGACATGGGAAGGGGGGATTCCCTCTGGTCGCTGTGTGTTAGTAACATGTGAAAGGGGGATTCCCTCTGGTTGCTGTGTGTTAGTGACATGGGAAGGGGGGATTCCCTCTGGTCGCTGTGTGTTAGTAACATGTGAAAGGGGGATTCCCTCTGGTTGCTTTGTATTAGTGACATGGGAAGGGGGGATTCCCTCTGGTTGCTGTGCGTTAGTAACATGTGAAAGGGGGATTCCCTCTGGTCTCTGTGTGTTAGTAACATGGGAAGGAGGGATTCCCTCTGGTCGCTGTGTGTTAGTGACATGGGAAGGGGGGATTCCCTCTGGTCGCTGTGTGTTAGTGACATGGGAAGGGGGGATTCCCTCTGGTCGCTGTGTGTTAGTGACATGGGAAGGAGGGATTCCCTCTGATCGCTGTGTGTTAGTGACATGGGAAGGGGGGATTCCCTCTGGTCGCTGTGTGTTAGTGACATGGGAAGGGGGGATTCCCTCTGGTCTCTGTCTGTTAGTGACATGGGAAGGGGGGATTCCCTCTGTTCGCTGTGTGTTAGTGACAGGGGAAGGAGGGATTCCCTCTGGTCTCTGTGTATTAGTGACATGGGAAGGGGTGATTCCCTCTGGTCGCTGTGTATTAGTGACATGGGAAGGGGGGATTCCCTCTGGTCGCTGTGTATTAGTGACATGGGAAGGGGGGATTCCCTCTGGTCGCTGTGTGTTAGTGACATGGGAAGGGGGGATTCCCTCTGGTCGCTGTGTGTTAGTGACATGGGAAGGGGGGATTCCCTCTGGTCGCTGTGTGTTAGTGACATGGGAAGGAGGGATTCCCTCTGATCGCTGTGTGTTAGTGACATGGGAAGGGGGGATTCCCTCTGGTCGCTGTGTGTTAGTGACATGGGAAGGGGGGATTCCCTCTGGTCTCTGTCTGTTAGTGACATGGGAAGGGGGGATTCCCTCTGTTCGCTGTGTGTTAGTGACAGGGGAAGGAGGGATTCCCTCTGGTCTCTGTGTATTAGTGACATGGGAAGGGGGGATTCCCTCTGGTCGCTGTGTATTAGTGACATGGGAAGGGGGGATTCCCTCTGGTCGCTGTGTATTAGTGACATGGGAAGGGGGGATTCCCTCTGGTCGCTGTGTATTAGTGACATGGGAATGGGGGATTCCCTCTGGTCTCTGTGTGTTAGTGACATGGGAAGGCGGGATTCCCTCTGGTCGCTGTGTATTAGTGACATGGGAAGGGGGGATTCCCTCTGGTCGCTGTGTGTCAGTGACATGGGAAGGGGGGATTCCCTCTGGTCTCTGTGTGTTAGTGACATGGGAAGGGGGGATTCCCTCTGGTCTCTGTGTATTAGTGACATGGGAAGGGGGAATTCCCTCTGGTCTCTGTGTATTAGTGACATGGGAAGGGGGGATTCCCTCTGGTCGCTGTGTATTAGTGACATGGGAATGGGGGATTCCCTCTGGTCTCTGTGTATTAGTGACATGGGCAGGGGGGATTCCCTCTGGTCGCTGTGTGTTAGTGACATGGAAAGGGGGGATTCCCTCTGGTCTCTGTGTGTTAGTGACATGGGAAGGGGGGATTCCCTCTGGTCTCTGTGTGTTAGTGACAGGGGAAGGAGGGATTCCCTCTGGTCGCTGTGTGTTAGTGACATGGGAAGGGGGATTCCCTCATGACTCTGTGTATTAGTGACATGGGAAGGGGGGATTCCCTCTGGTCTCTGTGTATTAGTGACATGGGAAGGGGGGATTCCCTCTGGTCTCTGTGTATTAGTGACATGGGATGGGGGGGATTCCCTCTGGTCTCTGTGTATTAGTGACAGGGGAACGGGGGATTCCCTCTGGTCTCTGTGTGTTAGTGACATGGGAAGGGGGGATTCCCTCTGGTCGCTGTGTGTTAGTGACATGGGAAGGAGGGATTCCCCCTGGTCGCTGTGTGTTAGTGACATGGGAAGGGAGGGATTCCCTCTGGTCGCTGTGTGTTAGTGACATGGGAAGGGGGGATTCCCTCTGGTCTCTGTGTGTTAGTGACATGGGAAGGGGGGATTCCCTCTGGTCGCTGTGTGTTAGTGACATGGGAAGGGGGGATTCCCCCTGGTCGCTGTGTGTTAGTGACATGGGAAGGGGGGATTCCCTCTGGTCTCTGTGTGTTAGTGACATGGGAAGGGGGGATTCCCTCTGGTCGCTGTGTGTCAGTGACATGGGAAGGGGGGATTCCCTCTGGACTCTGTGTATTAGTGACATGGGAAGGGGGGATTCCCTCTGTTCGCTGTGTGTTAGTGACATGGGAAGGGGGGATTCCCTCTGGTCTCTGTGTATTAGTGACATGGGAAGGGGGGATTCCCTCTGGTCGCTGTGTGTCAGTGACATGGGAAGGGGGGATTCCCTCTGGACTCTGTGTATTAGTGACATGGGAAGGGGGGATTCCCTCTGGTCTCTGTGTGTTAGTGACATGGGAAGGGGGGATTCCCTCTGGTCTCTGTGTATTAGTGACATGGGAAGGGGGGATTCCCTCTGGTCTCTGTGTATTAGTGAAATGGGAAGGGGGGATTCCCTCTGGTCGCTGTGTGTTAGTGACATGGGAACGGGGGATTCCCTCTGGTCTCTGTGTGTTAGTGACATGGGAATGGGGGATTCCCTCTGGTCGCTGTGTGTTAGTGACATGGGAACGGGGGATTCCCTCTGGTCGCTGTGTGTTAGTGACATGGGAAGGAGGGATTCCCTCTGGTCGCTGTGTGTTAGTGACATGGGAAGGGGGGATTCCCTCTGTTCGCTGTGTGTTAGTGACATGGGAAGGGGGGATTCCCTCTGGTCGCTGTGTGTTAGTGACATGGAAAGGGGGGATTCCCTCTGGTCTCTGTGTGTTAGTGACATGGGAAGGGGGGATTCCCTCTGGTCTCTGTGTGTTAGTGACATGGGAAGGGGGGATTCCCACTGGTCTCTGTGTATTAGTGACATGGGAAGGGGGGATTCCCTCTGGTCGCTGTGTGTTAGTGACATGGGGAAGGGGGGATTCCCTCTGGTCACTGTGTGTTAGTGACAGGGGAAGGAGGGATTCCCTCTGGTCGCTGTGTGTTAGTGACATGGGAAGGGGGATTCCCTCATGACTCTGTGTATTAGTGACATGGGAAGGGGGGATTCCCTCTGGTCTCTGTGTATTAGTGACATGGGAAGGGGGGATTCCCTCTGGTCTCTGTGTATTAGTGACATGGGATGGGGGGGATTCCCTCTGGTCTCTGTGTATTAGTGACATGGGAAGGGGGGATTCCCTCTGTTCGCTGTGTGTTAGTGACATGGGAAGGGGAGATTCCCTCTGGTCACTGTGTGTTAGTGACATGGGAACGGGGGATTCCCTCTGGTCGCTGTGTGTTAGTGACATGGGAATGGGGGATTCCCTCTGGTCGCTGTGTGTTAGTGACATGGGAAGGGGGATTCCCTCTGGTCGCTGTGTGTTAGTGACATGGGAAGGGGGGGAATCCCTCTGGTCTATGTGTTAGTGACATGGGAATGGGGGATTCCCTCTGGTCTCTGTGTGTTAGTGACATGGGAAGGGGGGATTCCCTGTGGTATCTGTGTATTAGTGACATGGGCAGGGGGGATTCCCTCTGGTCGCTGTGTGTTAGTGACATGGAAAGGGGGGATTCCCTCTGGTCTCTGTGTGTTAGTGACATGGGAAGGGGGGATTCCCTCTGGTCTCTGTGTGTTAGTGACATGGGAAGGGGGGATTCCCACTGGTCTCTGTGTATTAGTGACATGGGAAGGGGGGATTCCCTCTGGTCGCTGTGTGTTAGTGACATGGGGAAGGGGGGATTCCCTCTGGTCACTGTGTGTTAGTGACAGGGGAAGGAGGGATTCCCTCTGGTCGCTGTGTGTTAGTGACATGGGAAGGGGGATTCCCTCATGACTCTGTGTATTAGTGACATGGGAAGGGGGGATTCCCTCTGGTCTCTGTGTATTAGTGACATGGGAAGGGGGGATTCCCTCTGGTCTCTGTGTATTAGTGACATGGGATGGGGGGGATTCCCTCTGGTCTCTGTGTATTAGTGACAGGGGAACGGGGGATTCCCTCTGGTCTCTGTGTGTTAGTGACATGGGAAGTGGGGATTCCCTCTGGTCTCTGTGTATTAGTGACATGGGAAGGGGGGATTCCCTCTATTCGCTGTGTATTAGTGACATGGGAAGGGGGGATTCCCTCTGGTCTCTGTGTGTTAGTGACATGGGAAGGGGGGATTCCCTCTGGTCTCTGTGTGTTAGTGACATGGGAAGGGGGGATTCCCTCTGTTCGCTGTGTGTTAGTGACATGGGAAGGGGGGATTCCCTCTGTTCGCTGTGTGTTAGTGATATGGGAAGGGGGGATTCCATCTGGTCTCTGTGTATTAGTGACATGGGAAGGGGCGATTCCCTCTGGTCTCTGTGTATTAGTGACATGGGAAGGGGGGATTCCCTCTGGTCTCTGTGTGTTAGTGACATGGGAAGGGGGGACTCCCTCTGGTCTCTGTGTATTAGTGACATGGGAAGGGGGGATTCCCTCTGTTCGCTGTGTGTTAGTGACATGGGAAGGGGGGATTCCCTCTGGTCTCTGTGTATTAGTGACATGGGAAGGGGGGATTCCCTCTGGTCTCTGTGTGTTAGTGACATGGGAAGGGGGGATTCCCATTGTTCGCTTTGTGTTAGTGACATGGGAAGGGGGGATTCCCTCTGGACTCTGTGTATTAGTGACATGGGAAGGGGGGATTCCCTCTGGTCGCTGTGTGTTAGTGACATGGGAAGGGGGGATTCCCTCTGTTTGCTTTGTGTTAGTGACATGGGAAGGGGGGATTCCCTCTGGACTCTGTGTATTAGTGACATGGGAAGGGGGGATTCCCTCTGGTCTCTGTGTATTAGTGACATGGGAAGGGGGGATTCCCTCTGGTCTCTGTGTGTTAGTGACATGGGAAGGGGGGATTCCCTCTGGTCTCTGTGTATTAGTGACATGGGAAGGGAGGATTCCCTCTGGTCGCTGTGTGTTAGTGACATGGGAAGGGAGGATTCCCTCTGGTCGCTGTGTGTTAGTGACATGGGAAGGGGGGATTCCCTCTGTTCGCTTTGTGTTAGTGACATGGGAAGGGGGGATTCCCTCTGGTCGCTGTGTATTAGTGACATGGGAAGGGGGGATTCCCTCTGGTCTCTGTGTACTAGTGACATGGGAAGGGGGGATTCCCTCTGTTCGCTGTGTGTTAGTGACATGGGAAGGGGGGATTCCCTCTGGTCTCTGTGTATTAGTGACATGGGAAGGGGGGATTCCCTCTGGTCGCTGTGTGTTAGTGACATGGGAAGGGGGGATTCCCTCTGTTCGCTGTGTGTTAGTGATATGGGAAGGGGGGATTCCATCTGGTCTCTGTGTATTAGTGACATGGGAAGGGGCGATTCCCTCTGGTCTCTGTGTATTAGTGACATGGGAAGGGGGGATTCCCTCTGTTCGCTGTGTGTTAGTGACATGGGAAGGGGGGATTCCCTCTGGTCTCTGTGTATTAGTGACATGGGAAGGGGGGATTCCCTCTGTTCGCTGTGTGTTAGTGACATGGGAAGGGGGGATTCCCTCTGGTCTCTGTGTATTAGTGACATGGGAAGGGGGGATTCCCTCTGGTCTCTGTGTGTTAGTGACATGGGAAGGGGGGATTCCCTCTGGTCGCTGTGTATTAGTGACATGGGAAGGGGGGATTCCCTCTGGTCTCTGTGTATTAGTGACATGGGAAGGGGGGATTCCCTCTGGTCGCTGTGTATTAGTGACATGGGAAGGGGGGATTCCCTCTGGTCGCTGTGTGTTAGTGACATGGGAAGGGGGGATTCCCTCTGTTCGCTTTGTGTTAGTGACATGGGAAGGGGGGATTCCCTCTGGTCTCTGTGTATTAGTGACATGGGAAGGGGGGATTCCCTCTGGTCGCTGTGTGTCAGTGACATGGGAAGGGGGGATTCCCTCTGGTCGCTGTGTGTCAGTGACATGGGAAGGGGGGATTCCCTCTGGTCGCTGTGTGTCAGTGACATGGGAAGGGGGGATTCCCTCTGTTCGCTTTGTGTTAGTGACATGGGAAGGGGGGATTCCCCCTGGCTCTAATTTGAAGGTTATGCCCCCTTGTTCTGGACTCACCCACCCCCCACCATAGGAAGGAGTTTATCCGCATCGACCCGATCGAATCCCTTGAAGCAGCTCACCTCTCTGCTCCTGGCCACGGTCCAGTGAGATGCGGTGGGGAGTAGGGACGTGCGGAATGCGAGTGAGGAGTGAATCGGACGGTGGGGGGCGCGGGGTGCGTTCACAGACCGCTGGACCGCGCCCCGCCATGCGCTCTCCCTCCGAGTGGAAAAGGGCAGGATTTGGAACATGACACTTGCCCCTTGCTTTCCTCGTGTAACATTCCAAACAAACTGGGCCCCAGGAAATCCGGAGTCGTTCTCCCATTGCCGATCGCCGGTGATTACTGAGTCTAACATCTCGGTTTTCCCTCTCCTCTGATTGGCCACGCAGATATCGGCGCCAGCTTTCTGATCCGTCCATTTATTGAGGTTCAAGGGGGCCAAGGGTGTGAAGTTTGCAATCTTCAAACGAAGAGCGGGGCGGGAGGAGGCTCGTGTGGAGCACAAGTGCCGGCCTGGAGTGGTCGAGCCCAATGGTCTGTGTCCTGCCGTGAATACGTTGGGGGTGACATTCCCCTCGAGGGCCGTTGGGGGCGCCAAGTCAAAAATGTTTGAAACGTTAGCGCCAAGCTCATTGCCGGGCTGACCGATCAGCCTGCGTCCAGCCCGCGCCCGCTACCCAATCCCCCACCATCAACATCCTGGGGGGTCACCATTGACCAGAAACTTAACTGGACCAGCCACATAAATACTGTGGCCACAAGAGCAGGTCAGAGGCTGGGTATTCTGCGGCGAGTGTCTCACCTCCTGACTCCCCAAAGCCTTTCCACCATCTACAAGGCACAAGTCAGGAGTGTGATGGAATACTCTCCACTTGCCTGGATGAGTGCAGCTCCAACAACACTCAAGAAGCTCGACACCACCCAGGACAAAGCAGCCCGCTTGATGGGCACCCCATCCACCACCTTAAACATTCACTCCCTCCACCACCGGCGCACCGTGGCTGCAGTGTGTACCATCTACAAGATGCACTGCAGAAACTCGCCAAGGCTTCTTACAGAGAAACATAGAAACATAGAAGATAGGAGCAGGAGTAGGCCATTCGGCCCCTCGAGCCTGCTCCGCCATTCAATGCGATCATGGCTGATCATCCAAACTCAGTACCCTGTCCCTGCTTTCTCCCCATATCCCTTGATCCCCTTAGCCTTAAGAAATATATCTAACTCCTTCTTGAATATATTTAATGAATTGGACTCAACTGTCTTCTGGGGCAGAGAATTCCACAGGTTCACCACTCTCTGGGTGAAGAAATTCCTCCTCATCTCAGTCCTAAATGGCTTACCCGTTATCCTTAGACTGTGACCCCTGGTTCTGGACTCCCCCACCATCGGGAACATCCTTCCTGCATCTAGTCTGTCTAGTCCTGTTAGAATTTTATAAGTTTCAATAAGTTTCGGCAGCACCTCCCAAACCCGCGACCTCTTCCACCTAGAAGGACAAGGGCAGCAGGCGCATGGGAACACCACCACCTCCAAGTTCCCCTCCAAGTCACACACCATCCTGACTTGGAGATATATCGTCCGTTCCTTCATCGTCGCTGGGTCAAAATCCTGGAACTCCCTCCCTGACAGCACTGTGGGAGTACCTTCACCATACGGACTGCAGCGGTTCAAGAAGACGGCTCACCACCACCTTCTCAAGGGGAAACTAGGGATGGGCAATAAATACTGGCCTTGCCAGCGACGCCCAGATCCCATAAAAACGAATATAAAAAAAAAGATGACATTCTTTTCATGTCGGCCGCCCACCGTGCCTTTAAATGGCGGCCCGCGAGCGTCCGGCCTCACTGTCGGCGACACCGGCAGCAGTCGGTGACATCACCCGGCGCTGCTGCGAGGGTTCGAGGGGGAGTTTTTCTCCCGAGGCGTTACCGGGGCGCCGTGGTGACATCATGATCACCGGGCGCAGAAGATCGTGGCGATACCCGGGAGGCGCGGTTCGGGATGGGGGGGGGGAAAGAAGCCATTTGCGCCCGTTAGCACCTCCCACCGGAGGCGCTAACGATGGGAATTTTGCCCTCTTTGTAACTAGAAATATAGGGGGAGAAATTCAGTATGGCCTCATTTGGGGCGCAATTATCGGCCGGGCGCAAAGATTAGCGCCTGGCGCTAATTATCGCCACCGACTGCAAACTTGACTTTTATCGCCCCTGGAGGTGATTGGAGCGCTAAATCAGGCGCTTCTCACCTGTCTTAAGGCGCAAAGGCCGAGGAGCGAGGCGCTACCTCAGAGCGCTGGCGAAGCTCATGTGATGTCAGTCAGCAATGGAACACAGACACACTGGCACCGGCCAGTTCTTAAAGGGGAGGGTCGATCTTGCTTTCCATCCACATCCTGCTCATTGCAGCCTTGAATCTCGGCCTGGAGAGACTTGCACATCAAATGTGCTGGAAAGAACAATGGAGAGTACCAGGCAAAGAGCTCAGAGTGCAGCCCCCACAGTCTCTGCTAAATCGATACAAGGAATGGCAAATCAAAATGAACCTGCAAAGTGCTGCTCAGTACCCAAAACTCCTTCACACAACGTTGAATCTCTCCAGAAGTCTCTCCCTCTCTCTCTCAGAATGCGTAGTTCAAAAATGGCACCAACAATAAAAGGCAGGAAGCAGTCACCTTTAAATAGCGCTCCCCCTTTCCCTTCATGACTGCAGAACGCTCCCCTCAATCTGTCGCTGCTAGCGTCAGGCGGTAAGGCAGGGGGCGCCACTCAATATCCGCTCCGGGGCGATACCGGGGCGTTGCGCACTCGAGTGACGTCATGATCTGCCGGCGCAGGAGATCATGGCGGTAGTGTTTAGCGCCGCCGCAAAATGTCTAGTTAATTTCGCGAGCGGCGCAAACTTTGCCGCGCCCGGGCGCTAGATGCTTTGCGCCCCATTAGCGCCCTCTTAAGGCGCTAACAGGAGGCGCAACCAACTGAATTTTTCCCCCATAGAAACATAGAAAAATAGGAGCAGGAGTCGGCCATTCGGCCCCTCGAGCCTGCTCCGCCATTCAATATGATCATGGCTGATCCTCTATCTCAATACCATATTCCTGCTCTCTCCCCATACCCCTTGATGCCTTTTGTGTCTAGAAATCTATCTATCTCCTTCTTAAATATATTCAGTGACTTGGCCTCCACAGCCTTCTGTGGTAGAGAATTCCAAAGGTTCACCACCCTCTGAGTGAAGAAATTTCTCCTCATCTCAGTCCTAAATGTCCTACCCCGTATCCTGAGACTGTGATCCCTCGTTCGAGACACCCCCCAGCCAGGGGAAACATCCTCCCTGCATCCAGTCTGTCTAGCCCTGTCAGAATTTTATAGGTTTCAATGAGATCCCCTCTCATTCTTCTAAACTCTAGTGAATACAGGCCTAGTCGACCCAATCTCTCCTCGTACGACAGTCCTGCCATCCCAGGAATCAGTCTGGTGAACCTTCGCTGCACTCCCTCTAATGGCAAGTGTAAATCCGCTCGTACAAACATACACACACACACACAGTTACACAGGGGTACGGTAGCATAGTGGTTATGGTAATCCAGAGGCCTGGACTAATCATCCGGAGACTCACACTGTGAAGAACATGAGAACAGGAGGAGGCCATTCGGCCCCTCAAGCCTGTTCCACCATTATATAGGATTACATGGGATATACGGCACAGAAACAGGCCATTCGGCCCAACCAGTCCATGCCGGTGTTTATGCTCCACTCGAGCCTCCTCCCGTCTTTCCTCATCTAACTCTATCAGCGTAACCTTCTATTCCCTTCTCCCTCATTGCTTGTCCAGCCTCCCCTTAAATGCATCTCTGCTCTTCGCCTCAACCACTCCCTGTGGTAGCGAGTTCCACATTCTCACCACTCTCTGTGCGCTGCACTGTCGGAGGGGCCGTCTTTCGGATGAGATGTTAAACCGAGGCCCCGTCTGCCCTCTCAGGTGGACGTAAAAGATCCCACGGCACTATTTTGAAGAAGAGCAGGGGTGAGTTCTCCCCGGTGTCCTGGCCAATACTTATCCAACATAACAAAAAAACAGATGATCTGGTCATTATCACATTGCTGTTAGTGGGAGCTTGCTGTGAGCAAATTGGCTGCCGCGTTTCCTACATTACAACAGTGACCACACTGCAGAAGTACTTCATTGGCTTTAAAGCGCTTTGAGACGTCCGGTGGTCATGAAAGGCGCTGGAGAAATGTGAGTCTTTCTTTCTTCCTTCTTTCTAAAGAAGTTTCTCCTGAATTCCCTATTGGATTTCTTGGTGACTATCTTCTATTGATGGCCTCTAGTTATGCTCTTCCCCACAAGTGGAAACATTCTCTCTGTATCCACTCTATCAAAACCTTTCATCATTTTGTAGGCCTCTATTAGGTCGCCCCCTCAGCCTTTTTTATTCAAGAGAAAGGAGACCCAGCCTGTTCATCCTTTCCTGATAGGTATACCCTCGCATTTCTGGTCTCATCCTTGGAAACCTGCAATAAAAAGCTAGTGTCAGTAATGGTGAGCATGCAACTACCGGATTGTCGGAAAAACCCATCTGGTTCGCTAATGCAACACGGTGGCATAGTGGTTAGCACTGTTGCCTCACAGCGCCAGGGACCCGGGTTCGAATCCGGCCTCGGGTGACTGTCTGTGTGGAGTTTGCACATTCTCCCCGTGTCTGCGTGGGTTTCCTCCGGGTGCTCCGGTTTCCTCCCACAGGCCAAAGATGTGCGGGTTAGGTTGATTTGGCTATGATAAATTGACCCTTAGTGTTAGGGGGATTAAATACGTGGGGTTACAGGGATAGGGTGGGGTATGTGTCGGTGCAGGCTCGATGGGCCGAAATGGCCTCTATCTGCACTGTGGGGATTCTGTGATGCCCTTTAGGGAAGGGAAATCTACTGCCCTGAGCTGGTCTGGCCTATATGTGTCTCCAGTCCCTCTGCCCTCTGAAACGGCCACGAGCTAGCCCCTCCAGTTGTATTGAAAGAAGGCGGCTCAACACCACCTTCTCGAGGGCAATAAACACCGGCCTGGCCAGCGACGCCCACATCCTGTGACTGAATAAAACAAAAACTCATTGACACCAGTCGCACGACACCCTGACTGTTCCCTCGCCGGTTGCTAATTAGCAACAGACTAAACAATTCCAGGATATATAAAAAAAACAACGTTGGCTCTGATTTGTCTTCAGAACCATAATTAACTGTTAACATCAAAAAGGATGATGTTCAAAGTCTGCTGCTAATGAGAGAGGCAGATCAAATAGTTTAAGACTGAGAAAATCCTCTTCATCCTCTTGTAGGAATGTGTAAGGGAGGCGATCGGTGATTTAAACACAACTTGCTGCCTCACTGATGGAAAATCTGACTGTGGCTCGGGCCTAGTCCCATGCGCACTGACAATTCGAGGTCACCTGGAGGCCAAGTCTCAAGATACAGCCAACCGTGTACTGAAACACCTGGGTACGTTTCAGCAAAGCACTGGGGGCCGAGGCACAGTGGTTAGCGCTCTCGCCGCTGACTCAGAAGGTCGTGGGTTCGAGCCCCCACTCCAGAGACTCGAGACCGAAATATGGGTCGACACTCCCAGTGTTAGTACTGTCGGGGGGGCGGTACTGAGGGAGCGCCACACTGTCGGAGGGGCGGTACTGAGGGAGTGCCGCACTGTCGGAGGGGCAGTACTGAGGGAGCGCCGCACTGTTGGAGGGGCAGTACTGAGGGAGTACCGCACTGTCGGAGGGGCAGTACTGAGGGAGCACTGCACTGTCAGAGAGGCAGTACTGAGGGAGCGCTGCACTGTCGGAGGGGCTGTACTGAGGGAGCGCCGCACTGTCGGAGGGGCAGCACTGAGGGAGTGCCGCACTGTCGGAGGGGCAGTACTGAGGGAGCGCCGCACTGTCGGAGAGGCAACACTGAGGGAGTGCCGCACTGTCGGAGGGGCAGTACTGAGGGAGCACCGCACTGTCAGAGGGGCAGTACTGAGGGAGTGCCGCACTGTCGGAGGGGCAGCACTGAGGGAGTGCCGCACTGTCGGAGGGACAGTACTGAGGGAGCGCCGCACTGTCGGAGGGGCAGTACTGAGGGAGTGCCGCACTGTCGGAGGGACAGTACTGAGGGAGCGCCGCACTGTCGGAGGTTAAACCGAGGCCCCCGTCTGCCCTCTCAGGTGGACGTAAAAGACCCCGCGACACTATTGGATGAAGAGCAGGAGGGGCGTTCTCCCCCGTGTCCTGGGCCCAATATTAATCCCTCAACCAACATCTCTTCGAAACCGATGATCTGATCATTTATCACATTGCTGTTTGTGGGATCTTGCTGTGCACCATTTGGCTGCTGCGTTTCCTACATTACAACAGTGACTACACTCCAAAAAAAGTACTTCATTGGCTGTGAAGCACTTTGGGACATCCTGAGGTTGTGAAAGGGGCTGGAGAAATACAATTCTGTTTGTCTTTCTTTCCTTCTTCCTTCCTTTCTTTCTTTCTTTCTTTCTTTTCTCCTGCTTTCCTTCCTTCCTTCCCACTCTCTCCATGTAGGGTCATTCTGCACAAACCCAGAGAATTTCGGTAAACGTTGGCAGAGTCACGGTCGACAACAGTGCGCATTATCCCACCGCTAGGCTCACTCTACCCCTAGGAGCGTTATCTGGAGCTGAGGGGGAGGGGCCTGCGTCGAGGGTGGGAGAGCAGGACAGTCCCAGCCCCGAGCGACCAATCCAGACCCCAAGATCCCATCGGTGACCGGGCCTGTTGGCCAATGACCAACAGCGCCCCGGGAGTATTGTGGCGGGGCCTAGTTGAGGTATCGGATTACCAAGCCTATCTCAGAGATGGTTTGCTTCTAAACACCCAATTCAAGGAGTTGACACTTTCCTGCGAACTCAGGCCCAAGAAGGACCCCAAAACTAAAGCAAAATGCCGCCATAAATTTAAAATAAAAACAGAAAATGCTGGAGATACTCAGCAGGCCAGGCAGCATCGGTGGAGAGAGAAACAGAGTTAACGTTTCAGGTCGATGACCCTTCGTCAGAACTGGAAAAAGCTGGAGATGGAACAGATTTTTTAGCAAGTGTCGGGGCCGGGAAAGGGGGGAGGGGAGGAAAGAACACAAGGGAAGGTCTGTGATAGGATGGAAGGCAGGAGAGATTAAGAGACAGAAGGGATGATGGTGCAAGGCAAAAGGAGATGGTAATGGGACAAGTTAAGAAACAAAAGATGACTCTAGATGAAGTGTAAATGGCAGAATGATGGACAGCTGCCATGTGAATAAATAGGGGTCAGAGGTTATGGTCTGAAATTGTTGAACTCTATGTCGAGTCCAGACGGCTGTAAAGTGTCTAATCGAAAGATGAGGTGCTGTTCCTCGAGCTTACGTTGAGCTTCATTGGAACAGCGTAAGAGGCCGAGGACGGAGAGGTCAGAGTGGGAGTGGAGCGGAGAATTGAAGACCATGTTTAACTTCCCCCATCCCGCGGGAAACGGTCATGGACACGCCCCTGTTTCTGACGCCTCGATTTAAACCTAACCCATCTAATCAGGGCTAAAGTGTGCTCAGCCTGCCCGTTATTTCACACACTGGGCTCTGTTCAGTGCAGGGGCTCTGGTATTAAATATATGACAACAACCCCCTGGTTTACTCACCATTACTGAGGCTTGTGACGTGTGTGAGTGTGTGTTACATCAGAACATAAGAAATAGGAGCAGGAGTCGGCCATTTGGCCCTCGAGCCTGCTCCGCCATTCAATAAGATCATGGCTGATCTTCTACCTCATCTCCACTTTCCTGAACTATCCCCATATCCCTTGATTCCCTTAATATCCAAAAATCAATCGATCTCAGCCTTGAATATACTCAACGACTGAGCCTCCACAGCCCTCTGGGGTAGAGAATTCCAAAGATTCACCACCCTCTGAGTGAAGAAATTCCTCCTCATCTCAGTCCTAAATGGCCGACCCCTTATCCTGAGACTGTGACCCCTGGTTCTAGACTCCCCAGCCAGGGGAAACATCCTCCCAGCATCTACCCTGTCAAGCCCTGTAAGAATTTTGTATGTTTCAATGAGATCACCTCTCACTCTTCTAAACTCTGGAGAATATAGGCCTTGTCTACTCAATCTGCCCTCATAGGACAATCCCCCCATCCCAGGAATCATAGGTAGAAAGAGGGACGAGGTCCTGCAAGCAGAATATAGGGAGCTAAAAAATAAATTAAAAAGCAGGACCTCAAAGGTAGTAATCTCAGGACTACTCCCAGTGCCTCGTGCTAGCGAGAGCAGAAATAGGAGAATAGACCAGATGAATGCGTGGCTGGAGAGATGGTGTAGGAGGGAGGGATTTAAATTCCTGAGGCATTGGGACCGATTCTGGGGAAGGTGGGACCTGTACAAGCTAGACGGGTTACACCTCGGCAGAAATGGGATAAATATCCTCGCAGGGGGGTTTGCTAGTGCTGTAGGGAAGGATTTAAACTAGTTTGTCAGGTGGCTGGGAACCTAAGTGTGGGCCCAGAACGGAGAGAAACAAAGCTGGAAGCGCAAGTTAGAAAAGTAGTCAGCAAAACTAGTAGGGAGCAGAAACAAAGGCCAACAGTAAAGAGGGTCAAAGTGCAGAAAAATATTAAACAGGCAAAGTTGAAGGCACTTTATCTAAATGCACGTAGCATTCGCAACAAGGTGGATGAATTAATGGCACTAATAGAAGTAAATAAATATGATGTAATTGCTATTACAGAGACATGGTTGCAGGGTAACTAAAGCTGGGAACTGAATGTTCCAGGGTACTCAACATTTAGGAAGGACAGACAAAAAGGAAAAGGAGGTGGCATAGCGCTGTTAATAAGGGATGAGATCGGTACTGTAGAGATAAAGGGGGAAAAATTCAGCTGCTTGCGCCTCCCGTTAGCGCCTTAAATGGGCGCTAATGGGGCGTAAAGCAGCTAACGCCCGGGCGCAGCGCCGCCCACGCCTCCCGAAAAATTTAGTGGGAGGTTAGCGGCGGCGGCAGCCGGTAGCGCCCTGTGGCGCTGCGCCGCCGGTGATGACGTCATCGCCGTGCGCAGCGCCCCGCTCGCGCCCCGGCCGTGATCTTCAGTCGCGCCCCCTGATTTACCGCCAGACGCTATGTCCGACGGGTTCAGGGGGGCGTACGTGCGGCCGGGGCGGCGATATTTAAAGGGGAGGTGGCAGGCGGCCATTTTTGTTGCTGGCCGCCTGCCAGCACCTGCCCCCGTTGCTGTCCCCGGCCCCCGTGAAGCCCCCCCACCGTGAAGTGCCGGCTGCGCTCCAAGAGCCCGGCACTTCTCTTGAGTGCCGGGCTCTTTTGCCGGCACTCCCGATCCCTGGGGGCCCAGCTGGGCCCCGGTTCGCGCTGCGCAAGGCCCCTCCCCTTTAAGAAGGGGAGGAAGGCCTGCAATACCGCGGCGCGACGTGCCGCAGCGCGTGGCGCTGCGGCACGTAGCGCCAGGATATTCACTCGCAGCGCCCCAAGAGGGATGCGGGGTGCTTCCAGTTGCGCCCCGCTTCCCTCTTGGGGCGCAACCACTGAAGTTCCGGCGCGGGGCCGCTAATTTTTTCGGGGCGCTAAAAGTCGCGCCCCGGCGAGGTTAGCGCCCCAAATGGGGCGCGACTCAATTTTTACCCCAAAAGATCTTGGCTCGGCAGATCGTGATGTCGAACTGGAATCAGTTTGGGTGAAGCTAAGAAACAGCAAAGGGTGGAAAACACCATTACCAAACAGTAATGGTAATGTGGGGCACAGTATCAGTCAAGAGATTAGAAGTGCATGTAACAAGGGCAATACGGTAATCATGGGGGACTTTAATCTACATATTGACTGGGCAAATCAAATTACCACTAATGGTGTGGAGGACGAATTCTTGGAATGCATGCGAGATGGTTTCCTGGATCAGTAAGTGGAGGAACCAACCAGGGAACAGGTGATTCTGGATCTGGTACTGTGTAATGAGAAAGGGCTAATCAATAATCTCGTGGTAAAGGGGCCTTTAGGGACAAGTGACCATAATATGATTGAATTTTACATTAAGTTTGAGAGTGATGTAGTCCAATCTGAAACTAAGGTCTTCAATCTAAACAGAGGAAACTACAAGGGTATGAGGGACAAGTTGGCCATGGTAGATTGGGAGACTACACTAAAAGGTATGAAGGTGGACATACAATGGCTAACATTCAAGGAAATAATGCATAATTTGCAACAAACATATATTCCTCTAGGACATAAAAACCCAAAAGGAAAAGTGATCCAACCATGGCTAACAAAAGAAATTAAAGCTAGTATTAAGTCAAAGGAGGAAGCTTATAAAGTTGCCAGAAAAAGCGGTCAGCCTGAGGATTGGGATCTTTTTAGAAATCAGCAAAGGGGGACCAAGAAATTGATAAAGAAAGGGAAAATGGAATATGAGCACAAACTAGCGAAAACTATAAAAACGGATTGTAAAAGCTTCTATAGGTATGTGAAAAGGAAAACACTGGCGAAGGTAAATGTAGGTCCTTTACAGTCAGAGACGGGAGAATTTATAATGGGGAATGAGGAAATGGCAGAGAAATTAAATAAATACTTTGTTTCTATCTTCACGGAGGAAGACACAAAAAACCTCCCAGAAATACAAGAAAACCAAGGGTGTGATGAGAATGAGGAACTTAAAGAAATGATTATTAGTAAAAAAACAGTACTAGCAAAATTAATGGGACTAAAAGTCGATAAATCCCAAGGACCGGATGACCTACATCCTAGGGTTTTGAAAGAGGTGGCCATTGGAATAGTGGACGCATTGGTTGTCATCTTCCAAAATTCTATAGATTCTGGAACGGTTCCTGCAGATTGGAAGATAGCAAATGTAACCCCGCTATTTAAGAAAGGAGGGAGAGAGAAAACGGGGAACTACAGACCTGTTAGCCTCACATCAGTAGTTGGGAAAATGCTGGAATCTATTATAAAGGATGCAATAACTGGGCACTTAGAAACTAATAGTAAGATTGGGCAGAGTCAACATGGATTTATGAAAGGGAAATCCTGTTTGACAAACCTATTGGAG
>JASTWF010000168.1:688377-698377 GCA_030390025.1 Squalus acanthias | reverse complement strand
AGAGAAGGTTAAGGGGAGATTTAATAGAGATGTTCAATATCATGAGGGGGTTTTGACAGAGTAAATATGGAGAAACTGTTTCCTCTGGCAACTGGGTCATTAACCAGAGGACACAGATTTAAAATAATTGAACCAGAGGGGAGATGAGGAGATATTTTTTCACACGGAGGGTTGTTGTGATCTGGAACCCACTATCTGAAAGGGCGGTGGAATCAGATTCCACAGGAACTTTCAAAAGGCAATTGGACATGTACTTGAAGAGGACTAATTTGCAGGGGTTATGGTGAAAAAGTGAGTGGGGGAGTGGGACTAGTTGGAGAGCTCGTTCAAAGGGCCGGCACAGGCACGATGGGCCGAATGGCCTCCTTCTGTGCTGTGAGATTCTATGGCCCTGCAGTGAGCAGGAAGGGGAGTCTTAGATAGCCAGGAGTAAATCCAATAAGCAATTCAGGAGAAACTTCTTTAATCAGAGAGCGGTGAGGAAAACAGGAACAGGAGCAGGCCCATTCAGCCCCTCGAGCCTGTTACCATAGGAACAGGAGGAGTCCCATTCAGCCCTTCGAGCCTGTTACCATAGGAACAGGAGGAGTCCCATTCAGCCCTTCGAGCCTGTTACACAGGAACAGGAGGAGGCCCATTCAGCCCCTCGAGCCTGTTACACAGGAGCAGGAGGAGGCCCAGTCAGACCCTCGAGCCTGTTACACAGGAACAGGAGGAGGCCCATTCAGCCCCTCGAGCCTGTTACACAGGAACAGGAGGAGGCCCATTCAGCCCCTCGAGCCTGTTACACAGGAGCAGGAGGAGGCCCAGTCAGACCCTCGAGCCTGTTACACAGGTACAGGAGGAGGCCCATTCAGTCCCTCGATCCTGTTACACAGGAACAGGAGGAGGCCCATTCAGTCCCTCGAGCCTGTTACACAGGAGCAGGAGGAGGCCCAGTCAGCCCCTCGAGCCTGTTACACAGGAACAGGAGGAGGCCCATTCAGCCCCTCGAGCCTGTTACACAGGAACAGCAGGAGGCCCATTCAGCCCCTCGAGCCTATTACCATAGGAACAGGAGGAGGCCCATTCAGCCCCTCGAGCCTATTACACAGGAACAGTAGAAGGCCCATTCAGC
This sequence comes from Squalus acanthias, assembly GCA_030390025.1. Taxonomy (NCBI): domain Eukaryota; kingdom Metazoa; phylum Chordata; class Chondrichthyes; order Squaliformes; family Squalidae; genus Squalus; species Squalus acanthias. Next base: position 697,260 of record JASTWF010000168.1, on the reverse strand, counting down.
CCCCTCGAGCCCGTTACACAAGAACAGGAGGAGGACATTCAGCCCCTCGAGCCTGTTACCACAGGAACAGGAGGAGGCCCATTCAGCCCCTTGAGCCTGTTACACAGGAACAGGAGGAGGCCATTCAGCCCCTCGGGCCTATTACACAGGAACAGGAGGAGACCCATTCAGCCCCTCGAGCCTGTTACACAGGAACAGGAGGAGACCCATTCAGCCCCTCGAGCCTGTTACACAGGATCAGGAGGAGACCATTCAGCCCCTCGAGCCTGTTACCATAGGAGCAGGAGGAGACCCATTCAGCCCCTCGAGCCTGTTACACAGGAGCAGGAGGAGGCCCAGTCAGACCCTCGAGCCTGTTACACAGGTACAGGAGGAGGCCCATTCAGTCCCTCGAGCCTGTTACCATAGGAACAGGAGGAGGCCCATTCAGCCCCTCCAGCCTGTTACACAGGAACAAGAAGAGGCCATTCAGCCCCTCGAGCCTGTTACACAGGAACAGGAGGAGGCCCATTCAGCCCCTCGAGCCTGTTACCATAGGAACAGGAGGAGGCCCATTCAGCCCCTCGAGCCTGTTACCATAGGAACAGGAGGAGGCCCATTCAACCCCTCGAGCCTGTTACACTGGAACAGGAGGAGGCCCATTCAGCCCCCTCGAGCCTGTTACCATAGGAACAGGAGGAGGCCCATTCAGCCCCTCGAGCCTGTTACACAGGAACAGGAGGAGGCCATTCAGCTGCTCGAGCCCATTACACAGGAACAGGAGGAGGCCATTCAGCCCCTCGAGCCTGTTACCATAGGAACAGGAGGAGGCCCATTCAGTCCCTCAAGCCTGTTACACAGGAACAGGAGGAGGCCCATTCAGCCCCTCGAGCCTGTTACACAGGAACAGGAGGAGCCCATTTTTCCCCTCGAGACTGTTACACAGGAACAGGAGGGGCCCATTTTCCCCTTGAGACTGTTACAGAGGAACAGGAGAAGTCCCATTCAGCCCCTCGAGCCTGTTACATAGGAACAGGAGGAGGCCCATTCAGCCCCTCAAGCCTGTTACACAGGAACAGAAGGAGGCCCATTCAGCCCCTCGATACTGTTACACAGGAACAGGAGGAGCCCATTTTGCCCCTCGAGACTGTTACACAGGAACAGGTGAAGGCCCATTCAGCCCCTCGAGCCTGTTACACAGGAACAGGAGGAGGCCCATTCAGCCCCTCGAGCCTGTTACACAGGGACAGGAGGAGGCCCATTCAGCCCCCTCGAGCCTGTTACACAGGAACAGGAGGAGGCCATTCAGCCCCTCGAGCCTGTTACACAGGAACAGGAGGAGGCCCATCCAGCCCCTCGAGCCTGTTACACAGGAACAGGAGGAGGCCCATTCAGCCCCTCGAGCCTGTTACCATAGGAACAGGAGGAGGCCCATTCAGCCCCTCGAGCCTGTTACATAGGAGCAGGAGGAGGCCCATTCAGCCCCTCAAGCCTGTTACACAGGAACAGAAGGAGGCCCATTCAGCCCCTCGATACTGTTACACAGGAACAGGAGGAGCCCATTTTGCCCCTCGAGACTGTTACACAGGAACAGGTGAAGGCCCATTCAGCCCCTCGAGCCTGTTACACAGGAACAGGAGGAGGCCCATTCAGCCCCTCGAGCCTGTTACACAGGGACAGGAGGAGGCCCATTCAGCCCCCTCGAGCCTGTTACACAGGAACAGGAGGAGGCCATTCAGCCCCTCGAGCCTGTTACACAGGAACAGGAGGAGGCCCATCCAGCCCCTCGAGCCTGTTACACAGGAACAGGAGGAGGCCATTCAGCCCCTCGAGCCTGTTACACAGCAACAGGAGGAGGCCATTCAGCCCCTTGAGCCTGTTACACAGGAACAGGAGGAGGCCCATTCAGCCCCTCGAGCCTGTTACACAGGAACAGGAGGAGCCCATTTTTCCCCTCGAGACTGTTACACAGGAACAGGAGGGGCCCATTTTTCCCCTTGAGACTGTTACAGAGGAACAGGAGAAGTCCCATTTAGCCCCTCGAGCCTGTTACATAGGAACAGGAGGAGGCCCATTCAGCCCCTCAAGCCTGTTACACAGGAACAGAAGGAGGCCCATTCAGCCCCTCGATACTGTTACACAGGAACAGGAGGAGCCCATTTTGCCCCTCGAGACTGTTACACAGGAACAGGTGAAGGCCCATTCAGCCCCTCGAGCCTGTTACACAGGAACAGGAGGAGGCCCATTCAGCCCCTCGAGCCTGTTACACAGGGACAGGAGGAGGCCCATTCAGCCCCCTCGAGCCTGTTACACAGGAACAGGAGGAGGCCATTCAGCCCCTCGAGCCTGTTACACAGGAACAGGAGGAGGCCCATCCAGCCCCTCGAGCCTGTTACACAGGAACAGGAGGAGGCCCATTCAGCCCCTCGAGCCTGTTACATAGGAGCAGGAGGAGGCCCATTCAGCCCCTCAAGCCTGTTACACAGGAACAGAAGGAGGCCCATTCAGCCCCTCGATACTGTTACACAGGAACAGGAGGAGCCCATTCAGCCCCCTCGAGCCTGTTACACAGGAACAGGAGGAGGCCATTCAGCCCCTCGAGCCTGTTACACAGGAACAGGAGGAGGCCCATTCAGCCCCTCGAGCCTGTTACACAGGAACAGGAGGAGGCCATTCAGCCCCTCGAGCCTGTTACACAGCAACAGGAGGAGGCCATTCAGCCCCTTGAGCCTGTTACACAGGAACAGGAGGAGGCCCATTCAGCCCCTCGAGCCTGTTCCACCATTCAATCAGATCGTGGCTGATCTGTATCTTAACTCCATCTACCCGCCTTGGTTCCGTAACCCTTCCTACTCTTACCCAACACAAATCTATCAATCCCAGTTTTGACATTTCCAATTGACCCCCAGCCTCGACAACCTTTTTGGGGGAGAGAGTTCCAGATTTCCACTGACCTTTGTGTGAAGAAGTGTTTCCTGACATCACCCCTGAACGGCCTGGCTCTAATTTTAAGGTTCTGCCCCCTTGTTCTGGACTCCCCCCACCAGAGGAAATAGTTTCTCTCTCTCTACCCTATCGAATCCTTTAATCATCTCAAACACCTCGATTAGATCACGCCTTAATCTTCTAGATGTCCTGGGGCCAATACTTATTCCTCAAACAGCATAACAAATACTGATGATCTGGTCATTATCAGATTGGTGTTTGTGGGAGCTTGCTGTGCGCAAATTGGCTGCCGCGTTTCCCACATTACAACAGTGACTACACTTCAAAAAGTACTTCATTGGCTGTAAAGCGCTTTGAGACGTCCGGTGGTCGTGAAAGGCGCTGGAGAAATGCAAGTTTTTTTTTATACTCGAGGGAATACAAGCCTAGTTGTAATGTGGAACTCGCTTCCACAGGGAGTGGTTGAGGCGAAGAGCAGAGATACATTTAAGGGGAAGCTGGATAAACACACGAGGGAGAAAGGAATAGAAGGATATGGTGATGGGGTGAGATGAAGAGGGGTGGGAGGAGGCTGGTGTGGAGCACAAACACCGGCACGGACCAGTTGGGCTGAATGGCCTCTTTCCGTACCGTAAATACGTGGTAATTCTGTGTATTTATAGCACTGTCTGAAGGTTTGTTTTCATGAACTCCACAACCCTTGGGAAATGCAAACAGAGGCAGAGATAGGCAGCAGCTGAAAGCCTTTGCAAAGGAATGTGTTTGACCTGTGAAAACATCCCTTTCAATAACATTTCTCCGATGATAAGATTCCCTGTATCTGTTCGGCCGCACACGCTGTGTGACGCTGGGCGGGGGGAGGGGGCGGGCCATTCATTAACCGTGGGGCGATTCCCAGTCCCCTTTGGGAAGGGTCGGAAAGGTTCCAAACTTGGCCTCAGAGAGTTAGCGTGCAGGTACGGCAAGCAATTAGCAAATGGTATGTTGGCCTTTATTGCAAGGGGGTTGGAGTACAAAGATAAGGAAGTCTTGCTACAACTGTACAGGGCCTTGGTGAGACCACACCTGGAGTACTGTGCACAGTTCTGGTCTCCTTATCTAAGGAAGAATATACTTGCCTTGGAGGCGGTGCAACGAAGGTTCACTAGATTGATTCCTGTGGATGAGAGGGCTGTCCTATGATGAGAGATTGTGTAGAATGGGCCTATACTCTGGAGTTTAGAAGAATGAGAGGTGATCTCATTGAAACGTATAAGATTCTGAAGGGGATTGACAGGGTAGATGCTGAGAGGTTGTTTCCCCTGGCTGGAGTTTCTAGAACCAGGGGTCACAGTCTCAGGATAAGGGCTCGGCCATTTAGGACTGAGATGAGGAGAAATTTCTTCACTCAGAGGGTTGTGAATCTTTGGAATTCTCTACCCCAGAGGGCTGTGGAGGCTCAGTCTTTGAGTATATTCAAGGCTGAGATCGATAGATTTTTGGACTCTAGGGGAATCAAGCTTTATGGGGATAGTGCGGGAAGGTGGAGTTGAGGTCGATGATCAGCCATGATCGAATTGAATGGCGGAGCAGGCTCGAGGGGCCGAATGGCCGACTCCTGCTGTTATTTCTTATGTTCTCACTTCCGAGTCTGGAAGTTAAGCCGTGCTTAGGTCGTAAGAGCATCTTTAGTGGAGCACCAACTCATTTTAAGACTCAACACCCTGGAGTGGATCTCGAACCCACAGACGGAAACCTGCTGACATTTCATAAGATAGGGTCACAGGAGGAGACCATTCAGCCCTTGGAGCCTGTTCCTCCACTCAATTATATTATGACTTGTATTTCTCCAGCGCCTTCCCCGACCTCAGGTCGTCCCAAAGCTCTTCACAGCCAACAAAGTCCTTTTGAAGTGTGGTCACTGTTGTAATGTAGGAAACGCGGCAGCCAATTTGCGCACAGCAAGCTCCCACAATCAGCAATGTGATAATGACCCAGATAGTCCCTTTCAGTGATGTTTGTTGAGAGATAAATATTGGCCCCAGGACACCGGGGAGAACTTTCCTTTGAAATAGTGGCCGTTGGATCTTTTACGTCCACCTGAGGGGGCAAACGGGGCCTCGGTTTAACGTATCATCCGAAAGACTGCCCCTCCGACAGTGCGGCGCTCCCTCAGTACTGCCCCTCCGACAGTGCGGCGCTCCCTCAGTACTGCCCCTCCGACAGTGCGGCGCTCCCTCAGTACTGCCCCTCCGACAGTGCGGCGCTCCCTCAGTACTGCCCCTCCGACAGTGCGGCGCTCCCTCAGTACTGCCCCTCCGACAGTGCGGCGCTCCCTCAGTACTGCCCCTCCGACAGTGCGGCGCTCCCTCAGTACTGCCCCTCCGACAGTGCGGCGCTCCCTCAGTACTGCCCCTCCGACAGTGCGGCGCTCCCTCAGTACTGCCCCTCCGACAGTGCGGCGCTCCCTCAGTACTGCCCCACCGACAGTGCGGCGCTCCCTCAGTAGTGCCCTCGACAGTGCGGCGCTCCCTCAGTACTGCCCTCGACAGTGCGGCGCTCCCTCAGTACTGCCCCTCCGACAGTGCGGCGCTCCCTCAGTACTGCCCCTCCGACAGTGCGGCGCTCCCTCAGTACTGCCCCTCCGACAGTGCGGCGCTCCCTCAGTACTGCCCCACCGACAGTGCGGCGCTCCCTCAGTACTGCCCTGACAGTGCGGCACTCCCTCAGTACTGACCCTCCGACAGTGCGGCGCTCCCTCAGTACTGCACTGGGAATGTCGGTCTGGATTATACGGCTCCAGTCTCTGGAGTGGGGCTCGAACCCACGACCTTCTGACTCAGAGGCGAGGGTGCGGCCCACTGAGCCACGGGTGACGGCTGAACTGTATCTTAACTCCATCCACCCACCTCGGTTCCGTAACCCTCGATACTCTCACCCAACACACATCTATCAATCTCAGTTTTGAAATTTTCAATTACCCCCGCCAGCCTCGACAGCTTTTTTGGGGGAGAGAGTTCCCGATTTCCACTGCCCTTTGTGTGAAGAAGTGCTTCCTGACATCACCCCTGAACGGCCTGGCTCTAATTTGAAGGTTCTGCCCCCTTGTTCTGGACTCCCCCCACCAGAGGAAATAGTTTCTCTCTATTTACGCTTAACTCTCTGTGTGGATGCTGAGATGTGCAATTGCATTCTGTAGCATGATGTCAATTGCCTAACTTGGCTGCAGTTTGTATTCACAGAAGTTAATTGTCATGAATTAAAGTTAATTTTGTGAATGGCAGGAATCCACAACGCTCGCAGCCCAGACGACCAAATGCTTTTGTCAAAACAATCTTGAAAGAAAAACTAATTAACACTGCGTCGGAAGAGCGAGAGATCGCTTGCCAAAGTCTGAGCTGCATCCCATTGTCGCGACTGTGATAATTAGAACCTAGTGGCTCAATTTTAACCCCTCGCGCCGGTGTAAAACGGGGCCCAGCGGAGGGTGAAAATCGGAGAAGGGGCGCCACTCACCGTCTTCACCTCTCGCTCGCGCTTTTGCGCTATTTTAACTGGCGGTTCCACACTCACTGTCACAACCCTGAGTTAAACATAAGAAATAGGAGCAGGAGTTGGCCATTCGGCCCCTCGAGCCTGCTCCGCCACTCCATGCGATCATGGCTGATCTGATCTTGGCCTCAACACCACTTCCCTGCCCGCTCCCCATAACCCTTGACTCCCTTATCGTTCAAAAATCTGTCTATCTCCACCTTGAATGTATTCAATGACACAGCCTCCACGGCTCTCTGGGGCAGAGAATTCCACAGATTTACGACCCTCTGAGAGAAGAAATTCCTCCTCATCTCAGTTCTAAAAGGGCGATCCTTTATTCTGAAACTATGCCCCCGAGTTCTAGATTTCCCCACGAGGGGAAACATCCTCTCTGCATCTACCTTGTCGAGCCCCCTCAGTATCTTATATGTTTCGATAAGATCACCTCTCATTCTTCTAAACTCCAATGAGTATAGGCCCAACCTGCTCAACCTTTCCTCATAAGTCAACCCCCTCATCTCTGGAATTAACCTCGTAAACCTTCTCTGAACTGCCTCCAATGCAAATATATCCTTCCTTAAATAAGGAGACCAAAACTGTACGCAGCACTCCAGGTGCGCTCTCACCAATACTCTGTAAAATCGAGCCTCAGCTCATCCGTTGATGAAACCCTGATCCGTGCCTTTATTACATCTAGACTTGATTATTCCAACGCTCTCCTGGCTGGCCTCCGAGCCCATCCAAAACTCTACTGCCCCGTGTCCTAACTCGCACCGAGTCCCGTTCACCCATCACCCCCTGTTGCTCGCTGACCTACATTGGCTTCCGGTCCGGCAACGCCTCGATTTCAAAATTCTCATCTGGGTTTTCAAATCCCTCCTTGGCCTCCTCCCTATCTCTGTAACCTCCTCCAGCCCCACAACCCCCACGAGATCTCTGCGCTCCTCCAATTCTGGCCTCTTGAGCATCCCCTCGATTTCCATCGCTCCACCATTGGCGGCCATGCCTTCAGCTGCCTGGGCCCCGAGCTCTGGAATTTTTTTTTATTCGCTTATGGGATGTGGGCGTCACTGGCAAGGCCAGCATTTATTGCCCATCCCTAATTGCCCTTCAGAAGGTGGTGATGAGCCGCCTTCTTGAACCGCTGCAGTCCGTGTGGTGAAGGTGCTCCCACAGTGCTGTTAGGGAGGGAGTTCCAGGATTTTGACCCAGCGACGATGAAGGAACGGCTGATATATCTCCAAGTCAGGATGATGTGTGACTTGGAGGGGAACTTGGAGGTGGTGGTGTTCCCATGCGCCTGCTGCCCTTGTCCTTCTAGGTGGTAGAGGTCGCGGGTTTGGGAGGTGCTGTCGAAGAAGCCTTGGCGAGTTGCTGCAGTGCATCTTGTAGATGGTACACACTGCAGCCACGGTACGCTGGTGGTGGAGGGAGTGAATGTTTAAGGTGGTGGATGGGGTGCCGATCAAGCGGGCTGCTTTGTCCTGGATGGTGTCGAGCTTCTTGAGTGTTGTTGGAGCTGCACTCATCCAGGCAAGTGGAGAGTATTCCATCACACTCCTGACTTGTGCCTTGTAGATGGTGGAAAGGCTTTGGGGAGTCAGGAGGTGAGACACTCGCCACAGAATACCCAGCCTCTGACCTGCTCTTGTTGCCACGGTATTTATGTGGCTGGTCCAGTTAAGGTCCAGTTAAAATTCCCTCCCTAAACCTCTCTGCCTCTCTCTCCTCCTTAAAACCTACCAAGCTTTTGGTCATCTGTCCTAATATCTCCTGATGTGGCTTGGTGTCAAACGTTGTCTGATTTACGCTCCTGTGAAGTGCTGTGGGACGTTTTACTACGTTAAAGGCGCTATATAAATGCAAGTAGTTGTTGTTGCAGAACTTTGCAGCGTTCTAAGCAAATGGGACATATACAGAGTTTCCCACCCAACTGGAAAACTCTGGGCCTACTTAGGGAAGGAACATCAAAGGTCCGTTCCCTAGCCTTAGGAAAGAGGAAGACTTTGCCTCCGATGAGATCAACACTATTGATCCCGTCTCTAAACCTTTTACGGACAATCGGCCTAAAACTGGGTTAAAGTACTCCAACCGGCCATGAAGAAAGAAGACTTCACCTCCGATCCAACCAGAGCTATCATGAGATTATCTATTCATTAACTAGCGCAACATATGCCCCTATTAAATGGTTTGTACTCAACTGGGTGTTACATACATAAAGGAGAAGGAAACTTTCTCTAGATTTCTGACTCTGCCTGTCTTTTGAAGCCCTGTTTTTCTAAACCTTTACAGACAGCTAGTCAATACCAGGTTAATATTAGTTCAGTAACATCCTGCAACAGATTTAGAGTTAGGACATGACATGGAAACATTCGCTCCGAAGGTCCCCTTTATATTCTGGTACTAAATCTGACTTTCCAAAAGTAGAGGATTTTCTACCTCGTC
>JASTWF010000168.1:640877-683377 GCA_030390025.1 Squalus acanthias | reverse complement strand
TCTCTCTGTCCCTCTCCCTCTCCCCCTCTCTCTCTTTGTCTCTCTCTCTGTCACTCTCTTTTTCTCTCTGTCCCTCTCTCTCTCTCTCTCTCTCTCTATTTCTCTGTTTCTCTCTCTTTCTCTCTGTCTCTCTCTCTCTCTCTCTAGAAATTGGTTGACACATCCCCTGTTTTTTGGGCATTACTCGGACTTAGGCCCCAGTAAGGGGTGGAGCGGGGGGATGGTAGGATGAGTGCTCACACGGGACTGCACCATCTGCCATATTGGGTAAGGACTGTTCCCCACACCTGACACCGGCTTTAGGCACTTTACAATTGCAAATAAGAGGCCGAACACCAGTGTGAGCTTTCTGCTCCAATATTGGTTTGCCCTGCGGGAAACCGGGCCAAGGGATCAGCTGCTAGGCCCAGCCAAGGCGGTAACTTAGCTGAATGTGGATCAGGGAGGAGCAGGGAGGAACCCCCATCCCCCGAATACCCACATCCCCGACCTCTCGATCTCCCCTGACCCCCGCTAGCCTGATCCCTGAACTCCTCCGACCCTGAACTCCCCGACCCCTGACTCCCGACCCCTGAGTCCTGACCCACCCGATCTCCCTGACCCCCAATCTCCCCAACCCCTGATTTCCCAACCCCGACCCCCACTAGCCTGACCCCTGAACTCCTCCAACCCCTGATCTCCCCGATCCCTGACACCCAAACTATTCCCCCATTCGTTCACAGGACCTCCCTCCGTCTCCCCTCCGGACTGTGGGGCTCCTCCTGCCCGTCTATGTACGTCAACTTGATGTCAAATAGTGATTATATCTGTAATTAACAACTTTACTCTCCTACTAGATAGACAGATACATAGATAGATAGAGAGATAGAGAGAGATAGATAGAGAGATAGACCCTTCCATCGTGGCCCATCCCTCCAGTACCCTAACTCTCCCATCGAAGCCCATCCCTCCAGTACCCTAACTCCCCCATCGAAGCCCATCCCTCCAGTACCCTAACTCTCCCATCGAAGCCCATCCCTCCAGTACCCTAACTCTCCCATCGAAGTCCATCCCTCCAATACCCTAACTCTCTCATCGAAGCCCATCCCTCCAGTACCCAAACTCTCCCATCGAAGCCCATCCCTCCAGTACCCTAACTCTCCCATCGAAGCCCATCCCTCCAGTACCCTAACTCTCCCATCGAAGCCCATCCCTCCAGTACCCTAACTCTCCATCGAAGCCCATCCCTCCAGTACCCTAACTCTCCCATCGAAGCCCATCCCTCCAGTACCCTAACTCTCCCATCGAAGCCCATCCCTCCAGTACCCTAACTCTCCCATCGAAGCCCATCCCTCCAGTACCCTAACTCTCCCATCGAAGCCCATCCCTCCAGTACCCTAACTCTCCCATCGAAGCCCATCCCTCCAGTACCCTAACTCTCCCATCGAAGCCCATCCCTCCAGTACCCTAACTCTCCCATCGAAGCTCATCCCTCCAGTATCCTAACTCTCCCATCGAAGACCATCCCTCCAGTACCCTAACTCTCCCATCGAAGCACATCGATTCTACCACGGTGTTTATGTTTCTACCTGGCAGATTATTCCAAACATTTCTCACTCTCTAAGTGGAGATGTTCTTCCTGATCCACCTGAAGTGAATTTACCTTTGCCCAATTTAACCGGCTCTGCCCCCTCTCCTGGTTCAATTTGAGTACACTGGGTGATGTTCTCAGTATCATTTCAAAGAGTCGGACTTTAAGAACATAAGAACATAAGAATTAGGAGCAGGAGTCGGCCATCTGGCCTCTCGAGCCTGCTCCGCCATTCAATAAGATCATGGCTGATCTTCGACCTCAACTCCACTTTCCCGCCCGATCCCATAATCCTTGATTTCCTGAGTATCCAGAAATCTATCGACTTCTGTTTTGAATATACCCAATGACTGAGCCTCCACAGCCCTCTGGGGCAGAGAATTCCAAAGATTCACCGCCCTCTGAGTGAAGAAATTCCTCCTCATCTCAGTCCTCAATGAGCGACCCCTTATCCTGAGACTGTGACCCCCTGGTTCTAGACTCCCCAGCCAGGGGAAAGAACCTCTCAGCATCTACCCTGTCAATCCCCTCGAATAATTTTATGTGTTTCAATGAGATCACCTTTCATTCTTCTAAACTCTAGAGAATATAGGCCTAGTCTACTCAATCTCTCCTCATAGGACAATCCCCCCATCCCAGGAACCAGTCTGGTGAACCTTCGTTGCACTCCCTCTATGGAAAGTATATCCTTCCTTAGGTAAGGGGACCAGAACTGTGCACAGTACTCCAGGTAATAAATAGTTTCAGATAAAGGATTGAATTTCAGAAGTGAGCTTTGAACCCCCGCATTCCGGGGAGACTGCGCACTGAACTGAATGGGGAGAAGGTGGGTAGGTTGGGTTGAGTTATATGGGGAGAAGGTGGGTAGGTGGGGTTGAGGGACAATGGGGAGAAGGTGGGTAGGTGGGGTTGAGGGATATGTGGAGAAGGTGGGGTTGAGGGATAATGGGGAGAAGGTGGGTAGGTGGGGTTGTGGAATATGGAGAGAAGGTGGGGTCATGGGATAAGGGGGAGAAGGAGGGTAGGTGAGGTTGATGGATATGGGGAGAAGGTGGGGTTGAGGGATAATGGGGAGAAGGTGGGTAGGTGGGGTTGAGGGATATGGGGAGAAGGTGGGTAGGTGGGGTTGAGGGACAATGGGAGAAGGTGGGTAGGTGGGGTTGAGGGATAATGGGGAGAAGGTGGGTAGGTGGGGTTGTGGGATATGGAGAGAAGGTGGGGTTGAGGGATAATGGGGAGAAGGTGGGGTTGAGGGATATGGGGAGAAGGTGGGGTTGAGGGATATGGGGAGAAGGTGGGTAGGTGGGGTTGAGGGATAAGGGGAGAAGGTGGGGTTGAGGGATATGGGGAGAAGGTGGGTAGGTGGGGTTGAAGGATAGGGGGAGAAGGTGGGGTTGAGGGAGAGGGGAGAAGGTGTACACAATACTTCAGGTATGGTCTCACCAATGCTCTATATAATTCCAGCAAAACTTCCTTACTTATGTACTTGATTGAACTGTGCCAATTCCCAAGGGCCGACCTCCCCAGGACGTCCCACCCCCATTCACTCGGCCCCCGTAACACTGGTAGAAAGCATGTTTACACCGATAGCTGGAAAAGACCTGGGGAAATCCACCGCCCAAGAAACTGATCAGACGGTCGATCGGGGCCATCTATTGGCCGATATCTGTATTGCGTGAATATATCTTCCATTTCACATAACGTATTAAGATATTGTGCAGCCGAGGTCACAAAATAGGTTAGGATCATTAGGAACATTAGCAACAAGAGGAGGCCGTTCAGCCCCTCGAGCCATTCTATCAGATCACCGCTGATCTGTGCCTCAACTCCATTTACCCGCCTTTGCTCCATATCCCTCGATCCCCTTACCCAATAAGAATCTCAGTCTTGAGAGTTTCAATTGACCCCCAGCAGCCACTGCCATTTGGGGAGCTGAGAGTTCCTTAAAACCTACCTCTTTGACCAAGCTTTTGGCCATCTGTCCTAATATCTCCTTGTGGGGCTCAGTGTCACATTAGTATCCGAACTCTCCTGTCGAAGCCCCTCCAGTACCCTAACTCTCCCATCGAAGCCCATCCCTCCAGTACACTAACTCTCCCATCGAAGCCCATCCCTCCAGTACCCTAACTCTCCCATCGAAGCCCATCCCTCCAGTACCCCAACTCTCCCATCGAAGCCCATCCCTCCAGTACCCTAACTCTCCCATCGAAGCCCATCCCTCCAGTATCCTAACTCTCCCATCGAAGCCCATCCCTCCAGTACCCTAACTCTCCCATCGAAGCCCATCCCTCCAGTACCCTAACTCTCCCATCGAAGCCCATCCCTCCAGTACCCTAACTCTCCCATCGAAGCCCATCCCTCCAGTACCCTAACTCTCCCATCGAAGCACATCCCTCCAGTACCCTAACTCTCCCATCGAAGCCCATCCCTCCAGTACCCTAACTCTCCCATCGAAGCCCCTCCAATACCCTAACTCTCCCATCGAAGCCCATCCCTCCAGTACCCTAACTCTCTCATCGAAGCCCATCCCTCCAGTACCCTAACTCTCCCATCGAAGCCCATCCCTCCAGTACCCTAACTCTCCCATCGAAGCCCCTCCAATACCCTAACTCTCCCATCGAAGCCCATCCCTCCAGTACCCTAACACTCCCATCGAAGCCCATCCCTCCAGTACCCTAACTCTCCCATCGAAGACCATCCCTCCAGTACCCTAACTCTCCCATCGAAGACCATCCCTCCAGTACCCGAACTCTCCCAGCGAAGCCCATCCCTCCAGTACCCGAACTCTCCCATCGAAGCCCATCCCTCCAGTACCCTAACTCTCCCATCGAAGACCATCCCTCCAGTACCCTAACTCTCCCAGCGAAGCCCATCCCTCCAGTACCCTAACTCTCCCATCGAAGCCCATCCCTCCAGTACCCTAACTCTCCCATCGAAGACCATCCCTCCAGTACCCTAACTCTCCCATCGAAGCCCATCCCTCCAGTACCCTAACTCTCCCATCGAAGCCCATCCCTCCAGTACCCTAACTCTCCCATCGAAGCCCATCCCTCCAGTACCCTAACTCTCCCATCGAAGCCCATCCCTCCAGTACCCTAACTCTCCCATCGAAGCCCATCCCTCCAGTACCCTAACTCTCCCATCGAAGCCCATCCCTCCAGTACCCTAACTCTCCCATCGAAGCCCATCCCTCCAGTACCCTAACTCTCCCATCGAAGCCCATCCCTCCAGTACCCTAACTCTCCCATCGAAGCCCATCCCCCAGTACCCTAACTCTCCCATCGAAGCCCATCCCTCCAGTACCCTAACTCTCCCATCGAAGCCCATCCCTCCAGTACCCTAACTCTCCCATCGAAGCCCATCCCTCCAGTACCCTAACTCTCCCATCGAAGCCCATCCCTCCAGTACCCTAACTCTCCATCGAAGCCCATCCCTCCAATACCCTGACTCTCCCATCGAAGCCCATCCCTCCAGTACCCTAACTCTCCCCTCGAAGCCCATCCCTCCAATACCCTGACTCTCCCATCGAAGCCCATCCCTCCAGTACCCTAACTCTCCCATCGAAGCCCATCCCTCCAGTACCCTACTCTCCCATCGAAGCCCATCCCTCCAGTACCCTAACTCTCCCATCGAAGCCCATCCCTCCAGTACCCTAACTCTCCCATCGAAGCCCATCCCTCCAGTACCCTAACTCTCCCATCGAAGCCCATCCCTCCAGTACCCTAACTCTCCCATCGAAGCCCATCCCTCCAGTACCCTAACTCTCCCATCGAAGCCCATCCCTCCAGTACCCTAACTCTCCCATCGAAGCCCATCCCTCCAGTACCCTAACTCTCCCATCGAAGCCCATCCCTCCAGTACCCTAACTCTCCCATCGAAGCCCATCCTCCAGTACCCTAACTCTCCCATCGAAGCCCATCCCTCCAGTACCCTAACTCTCCCATCGAAGCCCATCCCTCCAGTACCCTAACTCTCCCATCGAAGCCCATCCCTCCAGTACCCTAACTCTCCCATCGAAGCCCATCCCTCCAGTACCCTAACTCTCCCATCGAAGCCCATCCCTCCAGTACCCTAACTCTCCCATCGAAGCCCATCCCTCCAGTACCCTGACTCTCCCATCGAAGCCCATCCCTCCAGTACCCTAACTCTCCCATCGAAGCCCATCCCTCCAGTACCCTAACTCTCCCATCGAAGCCCATCCCTCCAGTACCCTAACTCTCCCATCGAAGCCCATCCCTCTAGTACCCTAACTCTCCCATCGAAGCCCATCCCTCTAGTACCCTAACTCTCCCATCGAAGCCCATCCCTCTAGTACCCTAACTCTCTCACCGAAGCCCATCCCTCCAGTACCCTAAATCTCCCATCGAAGCCCATCACTCCAGTACCCAAACTCTCCCATCGAAGACCATCACTCTAGTACCGTAACTCTCCCATCGAAGCACATCCCTCCAGTACCCTAACTCTCCCATCGAAGCCCATCCCTCTAGTACCCTAACTCTCCCATCGAAGCCCATCCCGCCAGTACGCCTAACTCTCCCTCGAAGCCCCATCCCTCCAGTACATACCTCTCCCATCGAAGCCCTTCCCTCCAAACCCTCACTCTCGCACCATCGAAGCACATTCCTCCAGTACCCTAACTCTCCCATCGAAGCCCATCCCTCCAGTATCCTGACTCTCCCCATCAAAGACATCCCGCCGAGTACCCTAACTCTCCCCACCATCGAAGCCCATCCCTCCAGTACCCTAACTCTCCCATCGAAGCCCATCCCTCCAGTACCCTAACTCTCCCATCGAAGCCCATCCCTCCAGTACCCTAACTCTCCCATCGAAGCCCATCCCTCCAGTACCCTAACTCTCCCATCGAAGCCCATCCCTCCAGTACCTTAACTCTCCCATCGAAGCCCATCCCTCCAGTACCCTAACTCTCCCATCGAAGCCCATCCCTCCAGTACCCTAACTCTCCCATCGAAGCCCATCCCTCCAGTACCCTAACTCTCCATCGAAGCCCATCCCTCCAGTACCCTAACTCTCCCATCGAAGCCCATCCCTCCAGTACCCTAACTCTCCCATCGAAGCCCATCCCTCCAGTACCCTAACTCTCCCATCGAAGCCCATCCCTCCAGTACCCTAACTCTCCCATCGAAGCCCATCCCTCCAGTACCCTAACTCTCCCATCGAAGCCCATCCCTCCAGTACCCTAACTCTCCCATCGAAGCCCATCCCTCCAGTACCCTAACTCTCCCATCGAAGCCCATCCCTCCAGTACCCTAACTCTCCCATCGAAGCCCATCCCTCCAGTACCCTAACTCTCCCATCGAAGCCCATCCCTCCAGTACCCTAACTCTCCCATCGAAGCCCATCCCTCCAGTACCCTAACTCTCCCATCGAAGCCCATCCCTCCAGTACCCTAACTCTCCCATCGAAGCCCATCCCTCCAGTACCCTAACTCTCCCATCGAAGCCCATCCTCCAGTACCCTAACTCTCCCATCGAAGCCCATCCCTCCAGTACCCTAACTCTCCCATCGAAGCCCATCCCTCCAGTACCCTAACTCTCCCATCGAAGCCCATCCCTCCAGTACCCTAACTCTCCCATCGAAGCCCATCCCTCCAGTACCCTAACTCTCCCATCGAAGCCCATCCCTCCAGTACCCTAACTCTCCCATCGAAGCCCATCCCTCCAGTACCCTAACTCTCCCATCGAAGCCCATCCCTCCAGTACCCTAACTCTCCCATCGAAGCCCATCCCTCCAGTACCCTAACTCTCCCATCGAAGCCCATCCCTCCAGTACCCTAACTCTCCCATCGAAGCCCATCCCTCCAGTACCCTAACTCTCCCATCGAAGCCCATCCCTCCAGTACCCTAACTCTCCCATCGAAGCCCATCCCTCCAGTACCCTAACTCTCCCATCGAAGCCCATCCCTCCAGTACCCTAACTCTCCCATCGAAGCCCATCCCTCCAGTACCCTAACTCTCCCATCGAAGCCCATCCCTCCAGTACCCTAACTCTCCCATCGAAGCCCATCCCTCCAGTACCCTAACTCTCCCATCGAAGCCCATCCCTCCAGTACCCTAACTCTCCCATCGAAGCCCATCCCTCCAGTACCCTAACTCTCCCATCGAAGCCCATCCCTCCAGTACCCTAACTCTCCCATCGAAGCCCATCCCTCCAGTACCCTAACTCTCCCATCGAAGCCCATCCCTCCAGTACCCTAACTCTCCCATCGAAGCCCATCCCTCCAGTACCCTAACTCTCCCATCGAAGCCCATCCCTCCAGTACCCTAACTCTCCCATCGAAGCCCATCCCTCCAGTACCCTAACTCTCCCATCGAAGCCCATCCCTCCAGTACCCTAACTCTCCCATCGAAGCCCATCCCTCCAGTACCCTAACTCTCCCATCGAAGCCCATCCCTCCAGTACCCTAACTCTCCCATCGAAGCCCATCCCTCCAGTACCCTAACTCTCCCATCGAAGCCCATCCCTCCAGTACCCTAACTCTCCCATCGAAGCCCATCCCTCCAGTACCCTAACTCTCCCATCGAAGCCCATCCCTCCAGTACCCTAACTCTCCCATCGAAGCCCATCCCTCCAGTACCCTAACTCTCCCATCGAAGCCCATCCCTCCAGTACCCTAACTCTCCCATCGAAGCCCATCCCTCCAGTACCCTAACTCTCCCATCGAAGCCCATCCCTCCAGTACCCTAACTCTCCCATCGAAGCCCATCCCTCCAGTACCCTAACTCTCCCATCGAAGCCCATCCCTCCAGTACCCTAACTCTCCCATCGAAGCCCATCCCTCCAGTACCCTAACTCTCCCATCGAAGCCCATCCCTCCAGTACCCTAACTCTCCCATCGAAGCCCATCCCTCCAGTACCCTAACTCTCCCATCGAAGCCCATCCCTCCAGTACCCTAACTCTCCCATCGAAGCCCATCCCTCCAGTACCCTAACTCTCCCATCGAAGCCCATCCCTCCAGTACCCTAACTCTCCCATCGAAGCCCATCCCTCCAGTACCCTAACTCTCCCATCGAAGCCCATCCCTCCAGTACCCTAACTCTCCCATCGAAGCCCATCCCTCCAGTACCCTAACTCTCCCATCGAAGCCCATCCCTCCAGTACCCTAACTCTCCCATCGAAGCCCATCCCTCCAGTACCCTAACTCTCCCATCGAAGCCCATCCCTCCAGTACCCTAACTCTCCCATCGAAGCCCATCCCTCCAGTACCCTAACTCTCCCATCGAAGCCCATCCCTCCAGTACCCTAACTCTCCCATCGAAGCCCATCCCTCCAGTACCCTAACTCTCCCATCGAAGCCCATCCCTCCAGTACCCTAACTCTCCCATCGAAGCCCATCCCTCCAGTACCCTAACTCTCCCATCGAAGCCCATCCCTCCAGTACCCTAACTCTCCCATCGAAGCCCATCCCTCCAGTACCCTAACTCTCCCATCGAAGCCCATCCCTCCAGTACCCTAACTCTCCCATCGAAGCCCATCCCTCCAGTACCCTAACTCTCCCATCGAAGCCCATCCCTCCAGTACCCTAACTCTCCCATCGAAGCCCATCCCTCCAGTACCCTAACTCTCCCATCGAAGCCCATCCCTCCAGTACCCTAACTCTCCCATCGAAGCCCATCCCTCCAGTACCCTAACTCTCCCATCGAAGCCCATCCCTCCAGTACCCTAACTCTCCCATCGAAGCCCATCCCTCCAGTACCCTAACTCTCCCATCGAAGCCCATCCCTCCAGTACCCTAACTCTCCCATCGAAGCCCATCCCTCCAGTACCCTAACTCTCCCATCGAAGCCCATCCCTCCAGTACCCTAACTCTCCCATCGAAGCCCATCCCTCCAGTACCCTAACTCTCCCATCGAAGCCCATCCCTCCAGTACCCTAACTCTCCCATCGAAGCCCATCCCTCCAGTACCCTAACTCTCCCATCGAAGCCCATCCCTCCAGTACCCTAACTCTCCCATCGAAGCCCATCCCTCCAGTACCCTAACTCTCCCATCGAAGCCCATCCCTCCAGTACCCTAACTCTCCCATCGAAGCCCATCCTCCAGTACCCTAACTCTCCCATCGAAGCCCATCCCTCCAGTACCCTAACTCTCCCATCGAAGCCCATCCCTCCAGTACCCTAACTCTCCCATCGAAGCCCATCCCTCCAGTACCCTAACTCTCCCATCGAAGCCCATCCCTCCAGTACCCTAACTCTCCCATCGAAGCCCATCCCTCCAGTACCCTAACTCTCCCATCGAAGCCCATCCCTCCAGTACCCTAACTCTCCCATCGAAGCCCATCCCTCCAGTACCCTAACTCTCCCATCGAAGCCCATCCCTCCAGTACCCTAACTCTCCCATCGAAGCCCATCCCTCCAGTACCCTAACTCTCCCATCGAAGCCCATCCCTCCAGTACCCTAACTCTCCCATCGAAGCCCATCCCTCCAGTACCCTAACTCTCCCATCGAAGCCCATCCCTCCAGTACCCTAACTCTCCCATCGAAGCCCATCCCTCCAGTACCCTAACTCTCCCATCGAAGCCCATCCCTCCAGTACCCTAACTCTCCCATCGAAGCCCATCCCTCCAGTACCCTAACTCTCCCATCGAAGCCCATCCCTCCAGTACCCTAACTCTCCCATCGAAGCCCATCCCTCCAGTACCCTAACTCTCCCATCGAAGCCCATCCCTCCAGTACCCTAACTCTCCCATCGAAGCCCATCCCTCCAGTACCCTAACTCTCCCATCGAAGCCCATCCCTCCAGTACCCTAACTCTCCCATCGAAGCCCATCCCTCCAGTACCCTAACTCTCCCATCGAAGCCCATCCCTCCAGTACCCTAACTCTCCCATCGAAGCCCATCCCTCCAGTACCCTAACTCTCCCATCGAAGCCCATCCCTCCAGTACCCTAACTCTCCCATCGAAGCCCATCCCTCCAGTACCCTAACTCTCCCATCGAAGCCCATCCCTCCAGTACCCTAACTCTCCCATCGAAGCCCATCCCTCCAGTACCCTAACTCTCCCATCGAAGCCCATCCCTCCAGTACCCTAACTCTCCCATCGAAGCCCATCCCTCCAGTACCCTAACTCTCCCATCGAAGCCCATCCCTCCAGTACCCTAACTCTCCCATCGAAGCCCATCCCTCCAGTACCCTAACTCTCCCATCGAAGCCCATCCCTCCAGTACCCTAACTCTCCCATCGAAGCCCATCCCTCCAGTACCCTAACTCTCCCATCGAAGCCCATCCCTCCAGTACCCTAACTCTCCCATCGAAGCCCATCCCTCCAGTACCCTAACTCTCCCATCGAAGCCCATCCCTCCAGTACCCTAACTCTCCCATCGAAGCCCATCCCTCCAGTACCCTAACTCTCCCATCGAAGCCCATCCCTCCAGTACCCTAACTCTCCCATCGAAGCCCATCCCTCCAGTACCCTAACTCTCCCATCGAAGCCCATCCCTCCAGTACCCTAACTCTCCCATCGAAGCCCATCCCTCCAGTACCCTAACTCTCCCATCGAAGCCCATCCCTCCAGTACCCTAACTCTCCCATCGAAGCCATCCCTCCAGTACCCTAACTCTCCCATCGAAGCCCATCCCTCCAGTACCCTAACTCTCCCATCGAAGCCCATCCCTCCAGTACCCTAACTCTCCCATCGAAGCCCATCCCTCCAGTACCCTAACTCTCCCATCGAAGCCCATCCCTCCAGTACCCTAACTCTCCCATCGAAGACCATCCCTCCAGTACCCTAACTCTCCCATCGAAGCCCATCCCTCCAGTACCCTAACTCTCCCATCGAAGCCCATCCCTCCAGTACCCTAACTCTCCCATCGAAGCCCATCCCTCCAGTACCCTAACTCTCCCATCGAAGCCCATCCCTCCAGTACCCTAACTCTCCCATCGAAGCCCATCCCTCCAGTACCCTAACTCTCCCATCGAAGCCCATCCCTCCAGTACCCTAACTCTCCCATCGAAGCCCATCCCTCCAGTACCCTAACTCTCCCATCGAAGCCCATCCCTCCAGTACCCTAACTCTCCCATCGAAGCCCATCCCTCCAGTACCCTAACTCTCCCATCGAAGCCCATCCCTCCAGTACCCTAACTCTCCCATCGAAGCCCATCCCTCCAGTACCCTAACTCTCCCATCGAAGCCCATCCCTCCAGTACCCTAACTCTCCCATCGAAGCCCATCCCTCCAGTACCCTAACTCTCCCATCGAAGCCCATCCCTCCAGTACCCTAACTCTCCCATCGAAGCCCATCCCTCCAGTACCCTAACTCTCCCATCGAAGCCCATCCCTCCAGTACCCTAACTCTCCCATCGAAGCCCATCCCTCCAGTACCCTAACTCTCCCATCGAAGCCCATCCCTCCAGTACCCTAACTCTCCCATCGAAGCCCATCCCTCCAGTACCCTAACTCTCCCATCGAAGCCCATCCCTCCAGTACCCTAACTCTCCCATCGAAGCCCATCCCTCCAGTACCCTAACTCTCCCATCGAAGCCCATCCCTCCAGTACCCTAACTCTCCCATCGAAGCCCATCCCTCCAGTACCCTAACTCTCCCATCGAAGCCCATCCCTCCAGTACCCTAACTCTCCCATCGAAGCCCATCCCTCCAGTACCCTAACTCTCCCATCGAAGCCCATCCCTCCAGTACCCTAACTCTCCCATCGAAGCCCATCCCTCCAGTACCCTAACTCTCCCATCGAAGCCCATCCCTCCAGTACCCTAACTCTCCCATCGAAGCCCATCCCTCCAGTACCCTAACTCTCCCATCGAAGCCCATCCCTCCAGTACCCTAACTCTCCCATCGAAGCCCATCCCTCCAGTACCCTAACTCTCCCATCGAAGCCCATCCCTCCAGTACCCTAACTCTCCCATCGAAGCCCATCCCTCCAGTACCCTAACTCTCCCATCGAAGCCCATCCCTCCAGTACCCTAACTCTCCCATCGAAGCCCATCCCTCCAGTACCCTAACTCTCCCATCGAAGCCCATCCCTCCAGTACCCTAACTCTCCCATCGAAGCCCATCCCTCCAGTACCCTAACTCTCCCATCGAAGCCCATCCCTCCAGTACCCTAACTCTCCCATCGAAGCCCATCCCTCCAGTACCCTAACTCTCCCATCGAAGCCCATCCCTCCAGTACCCTAACTCTCCCATCGAAGCCCATCCCTCCAGTACCCTAACTCTCCCATCGAAGCCCATCCCTCCAGTACCCTAACTCTCCCATCGAAGCCCATCCCTCCAGTACCCTAACTCTCCCATCGAAGCCCATCCCTCCAGTACCCTAACTCTCCCATCGAAGCCCATCCCTCCAGTACCCTAACTCTCCCATCGAAGCCCATCCCTCCAGTACCCTAACTCTCCCATCGAAGCCCATCCCTCCAGTACCCTAACTCTCCCATCGAAGCCCATCCCTCCAGTACCCTAACTCTCCCATCGAAGCCCATCCCTCCAGTACCCTAACTCTCCCATCGAAGCCCATCCCTCCAGTACCCTAACTCTCCCATCGAAGCCCATCCCTCCAGTACCCTAACTCTCCCATCGAAGCCCATCCCTCCAGTACCCTAACTCTCCCATCGAAGCCCATCCCTCCAGTACCCTAACTCTCCATCGAAGCCCATCCCTCCAGTACCCTAACTCTCCCATCGAAGCCCATCCCTCCAGTACCCTAACTCTCCCATCGAAGCCCATCCCTCCAGTACCCTAACTCTCCCATCGAAGCCCATCCCTCCAGTACCCTAACTCTCCCATCGAAGCCCATCCCTCCAGTACCCTAACTCTCCCATCGAAGCCCATCCCTCCAGTACCCTAACTCTCCCATCGAAGCCCATCCCTCCAGTACCCTAACTCTCCCATCGAAGCCCATCCCTCCAGTACCCTAACTCTCCCATCGAAGCCCATCCCTCCAGTACCCTAACTCTCCCATCGAAGCCATCCCTCCAGTACCCTAACTCTCCCATCGAAGCCCATCCCTCCAGTACCCTAACTCTCCCATCGAAGCCCATCCCTCCAGTACCCTAACTCTCCCATCGAAGCCCATCCCTCCAGTACCCTAACTCTCCCATCGAAGCCCATCCCTCCAGTACCCTAACTCTCCCATCGAAGCCCATCCCTCCAGTACCCTAACTCTCCCATCGAAGCCCATCCCTCCAGTACCCTAACTCTCCCATCGAAGCCCATCCCTCCAGTACCCTAACTCTCCCATCGAAGCCCATCCCTCCAGTACCCTAACTCTCCCATCGAAGCCCATCCCTCCAGTACCCTAACTCTCCCATCGAAGCCCATCCCTCCAGTACCCTAACTCTCCCATCGAAGCCCATCCCTCCAGTACCCTAACTCTCCCATCGAAGCCCATCCCTCCAGTACCCTAACTCTCCCATCGAAGCCCATCCCTCCAGTACCCTAACTCTCCCATCGAAGCCCATCCCTCCAGTACCCTAACTCTCCCATCGAAGCCCATCCCTCCAGTACCCTAACTCTCCCATCGAAGCCCATCCCTCCAGTACCCTAACTCTCCCATCGAAGCCCATCCCTCCAGTACCCTAACTCTCCCATCGAAGCCATCCCTCCAGTACCCTAACTCTCCCATCGAAGCCCATCCCTCCAGTACCCTAACTCTCCCATCGAAGCCCATCCCTCCAGTACCCTAACTCTCCCATCGAAGCCCATCCCTCCAGTACCCTAACTCTCCCATCGAAGCCCATCCCTCCAGTACCCTAACTCTCCCATCGAAGCCCATCCCTCCAGTACCCTAACTCTCCCATCGAAGCCCATCCCTCCAGTACCCTAACTCTCCCATCGAAGCCCATCCCTCCAGTACCCTAACTCTCCCATCGAAGCCCATCCCTCCAGTACCCTAACTCTCCCATCGAAGCCCATCCCTCCAGTACCCTAACTCTCCCATCGAAGCCCATCCTCCAGTACCCTAACTCTCCCATCGAAGCCCATCCCTCCAGTACCCTAACTCTCCCATCGAAGCCCATCCCTCCAGTACCCTAACTCTCCCATCGAAGCCCATCCCTCCAGTACCCTAACTCTCCCATCGAAGCCCATCCCTCCAGTACCCTAACTCTCCCATCGAAGCCCATCCCTCCAGTACCCTAACTCTCCCATCGAAGCCCATCCTCCAGTACCCTAACTCTCCCATCGAAGCCCATCCCTCCAGTACCCTAACTCTCCCATCGAAGCCCATCCCTCCAGTACCCTAACTCTCCCATCGAAGCCCATCCCTCCAGTACCCTAACTCTCCCATCGAAGCCCATCCCTCCAGTACCCTAACTCTCCCATCGAAGCCCATCCCTCCAGTACCCTAACTCTCCCATCGAAGCCCATCCCTCCAGTACCCTAACTCTCCCATCGAAGCCCATCCCTCCAGTACCCTAACTCTCCCATCGAAGCCCATCCCTCCAGTACCCTAACTCTCCCATCGAAGCCCATCCCTCCAGTACCCTAACTCTCCCATCGAAGCCCATCCCTCCAGTACCCTAACTCTCCCATCGAAGCCCATCCCTCCAGTACCCTAACTCTCCCATCGAAGCCCATCCCTCCAGTACCCTAACTCTCCCATCGAAGCCCATCCCTCCAGTACCCTAACTCTCCCATCGAAGCCCATCCCTCCAGTACCCTAACTCTCCCATCGAAGCCCATCCCTCCAGTACCCTAACTCTCCCATCGAAGCCCATCCCTCCAGTACCCTAACTCTCCCATCGAAGCCCATCCCTCCAGTACCCTAACTCTCCCATCGAAGCCCATCCCTCCAGTACCCTAACTCTCCCATCGAAGCCCATCCCTCCAGTACCCTAACTCTCCCATCGAAGTCCATCCCTCCAGTACCCTAACTCTCCCATCGAAGCCCATCCCTCCAGTACCCTAACTCTCCCATCGAAGCCCATCCCTCCAGTACCCTAACTCTCCCATCGAAGCCCATCCCTCTAGTACCCTAACTCTCCCATCGAAGCCCATCCCTCCAGTACCCTAACTCTCCCATCGAAGCCCATCCCTCCAGTACCCTAACTCTCCCATCGAAGCCCATCCCTCCAGTACCCTAACTCTCCCATCGAAGCCCATCCCTCCAGTACCCTAACTCTCCCATCGAAGCCCATCCCTCCAGTACCCTAACTCTCCCATCGAAGCCCATCCCTCCAGTACCCTAACTCTCCCATCGAAGCCCATCCCTCCAGTACCCTAACTCTCCCATCGAAGCCCATCCCTCCAGTACCCTAACTCTCCCATCGAAGCCCATCCCTCCAGTACCCTAACTCTCCCATCGAAGCCCATCCTCCAGTACCCTAACTCTCCCATCGAAGCCCATCCCTCCAGTACCCTAACTCTCCCATCGAAGCCCATCCCTCCAGTACCCTAACTCTCCCATCGAAGCCCATCCCTCCAGTACCCTAACTCTCCCATCGAAGCCCATCCCTCCAGTACCCTAACTCTCCCATCGAAGCCCATCCCTCCAGTACCCTAACTCTCCCATCGAAGCCCATCCCTCCAGTACCCTAACTCTCCCATCGAAGCCCATCCCTCCAGTACCCTAACTCTCCCATCGAAGCCCATCCCTCCAGTACCCTAACTCTCCCATCGAAGCCCATCCTCCAGTACCCTAACTCTCCCATCGAAGCCCATCCCTCCAGTACCCTAACTCTCCCATCGAAGCCCATCCCTCCAGTACCCTAACTCTCCCATCGAAGCCCATCCCTCTAGTACCCTAACTCTCCCATCGAAGCCCATCCCTCCAGTACCCTAACTCTCCCATCGAAGCCCATCCCTCCAGTACCCTAACTCTCCCATCGAAGCCCATCCCTCCAGTACCCTAACTCTCCCATCGAAGCCCATCCCTCCAGTACCCTAACTCTCCCATCGAAGCCCATCCCTCCAGTACCCTAACTCTCCCATCGAAGCCCATCCCTCCAGTACCCTAACTCTCCCATCGAAGCCCATCCCTCCAGTACCCTAACTCTCCCATCGAAGCCCATCCCTCCAGTACCCTAACTCTCCCATCGAAGCCCATCCCTCCAGTACCCTAACTCTCCCATCGAAGCCCATCCCTCCAGTACCCTAACTCTCCCATCGAAGCCCATCCCTCCAGTACCCTAACTCTCCCATCGAAGCCCATCCCTCCAGTACCCTAACTCTCCCATCGAAGCCCATCCCTCCAGTACCCTAACTCTCCCATCGAAGCCCATCCCTCCAGTACCCTAACTCTCCCATCGAAGCCCATCCCTCCAGTACCCTAACTCTCCCATCGAAGACCATCCCTCCAGTACCCTAACTCTCCCATCGAAGCCCATCCCTCCAGTACCCTAACTCTCCCATCGAAGCCCATCCCTCCAGTACCCTAACTCTCCCATCGAAGCCCATCCCTCCAGTACCCTAACTCTCCCATCGAAGCCCATCCCTCCAGTACCCTAACTCTCCCATCGAAGCCCATCCCTCCAGTACCCTAACTCTCCCATCGAAGCCCATCCCTCCAGTACCCTAACTCTCCCATCGAAGCCCATCCCTCCAGTACCCTAACTCTCCCATCGAAGCCCATCCCTCCAGTACCCTAACTCTCCCATCGAAGCCCATCCCTCCAGTACCCTAACTCTCCCATCGAAGCCCATCCCTCCAGTACCCTAACTCTCCCATCGAAGCCCATCCCTCAGTACCCTAACTCTCCATCGAAGCCCATCCCTCCAGTACCCTAACTCTCCCATCGAAGCCCATCCCTCCAGTACCCTAACTCTCCCATCGAAGCCCATCCCTCCAGTACCCTAACTCTCCCATCGAAGCCCATCCCTCCAGTACCCTAACTCTCCCATCGAAGCCCATCCCTCCAGTACCCTAACTCTCCCATCGAAGCCCATCCCTCCAGTACCCTAACTCTCCCATCGAAGCCCATCCCTCCAGTACCCTAACTCTCCCATCGAAGACCATCCCTCCAGTACCCTAACTCTCCCATCGAAGCCCATCCCTCCAGTACCCTAACTCTCCCATCGAAGCCCATCCCTCCAGTACCCTAACTCTCCCATCGAAGACCATCCCTCCAGTACCCTAACTCTCCCATCGAAGCCCATCCCTCCAGTACCCTAACTCTCCCATCGAAGCCCATCCCTCCAGTACCCTAACTCTCCCATCGAAGCCCATCCCTCCAGTACCCTAACTCTCCCATCGAAGCCCATCCCTCCAGTACCCTAACTCTCCCATCGAAGCCCATCCCTCCAGTACCCTAACTCTCCCATCGAAGCCCATCCCTCCAGTACCCTCACTCTCCCATCGAAGCACATCCCTCCAGTACCCTAACTCTCCCATCGAAGCCCATCCCTCCAGTACCCTAACTCTCCCATCGAAGCCCATCCCTCCGGTACCCTAACTCTCCCATCGAAGCCCATCCCTCCAGTACCCTAACTCTCCCATCGATGCCCATTCCTCCAGTACCCTAACTCTCCCATTGAAGCACATCCCTCCAGTATCCTAACTCTACCTATCGAAGCCCATCCCTCCAGTACACTAACTCTCCCATCGAAGCCCATCCCTCTAGTCCGCTAACTCTCCCATCGAAGCCCATTCCTCGAGTACCCTAACTCTCCCACCGAAGCCCATCGATCCAGTACCCTAAGTCTCCCATCGAAGCCCATCCCTCTAGTACCCTTAACTCTCCTTTCGAAGCCCATCCCTCCAGTACCCGAACTCTCCCATCGAAGCCCATCCCTCTAGTTCCCTAACTCTCCCATCGAAGCCCATCCGTCTAGTACCCTAACTCTCCCATCGAAGCCCATCCCTCTAGTGCCCTAACTCTCCCATCGAAGCCCATCCCTCCAGTACCCTAACTCTCCCATCGAAGCCCATCCCTCCAGTACCCTAACTCTCCCATCGAAGCCCATCCCTCCAGTACCCTAACTCTCCCATCGAAGCCCATCCCTCCAGTACCCTAACTCTCCCATCGAAGCCCATCCCTCCAGTACCCTAACTCTCCCATCGAAGCCCATCCCTCCAGTACCCTAACTCTCCCATCGAAGCCCATCCCTCCAGTACCCTAACTCTCCCATCGAAGCCCATCCCTCCAGTACCCTAACTCTCCCATCGAAGCCCATCCCTCCAGTACCCTAACTCTCCCATCGAAGCCCATCCCTCCAGTACCCTAACTCTCCCATCGAAGCCCATCCCTCCAGTACCCTAACTCTCCCATCGAAGACCATCCCTCCAGTACCCTAACTCTCCCATCGAAGCCCATCCCTCCAGTACCCTAACTCTCCCATCGAAGACCATCCCTCCAGTACCCTAACTCTCCCATCGAAGCCCATCCCTCCAGTACCCTAACTCTCCCATCGAAGCCCATCCCTCAGTACCCTAACTCTCCCATCGAAGCCCATCCCTCCAGTACCCTAACTCTCCCATCGAAGCCCATCCCTCTAGTACCCTAACTCTCCCATCGAAGCCCATCCCTCCAGTACCCTAACTCTCCCATCGAAGCCCATCCCTCCAGTACCCTAACTCTCCCATCGAAGACCATCCCTCCAGTACCCTAACTCTCCCATCGAAGCCCATCCCTCCAGTACCCTAACTCTCCCATCGAAGACCATCCCTCCAGTACCCTAACTCTCCCATCGAAGCCCATCCCTCCAGTACCCTAACTCTCCCATCGAAGCCCATCCCTCCAGTACCCTAACTCTCCCATCGAAGCCCATCCCTCCAGTACCCTAACTCTCCCATCGAAGCCCATCCCTCCAGTACCCTAACTCTCCCATCGAAGCCCATCCCTCCAGTACCCTAACTCTCCCATCGAAGCCCATCCCTCCAGTACCCTAACTCTCCCATCGAAGCCCATCCCTCCAGTACCCTAACTCTCCCATCGAAGCCCATCCCTCCAGTACCCTAACTCTCCCATCGAAGCCCATCCCTCCAGTACCCTAACTCTCCCATCGAAGCCCATCCCTCCAGTACCCTAACTCTCCCATCGAAGCCCATCCCTCCAGTACCCTAACTCTCCCATCGAAGCCCATCCCTCCAGTACCCTAACTCTCCCATCGAAGCCCATCCCTCCAGTACCCTAACTCTCCCATCGAAGCCCATCCCTCCAGTACCCTAACTCTCCCATCGAAGCCCATCCCTCCAGTACCCTAACTCTCCCATCGAAGCCCATCCCTCCAGTACCCTAACTCTCCCATCGAAGCCCATCCCTCCAGTACCCTAACTCTCCCATCGAAGCCCATCCCTCCAGTACCCTAACTCTCCCATCGAAGCCCATCCCTCCAGTACCCTAACTCTCCCATCGAAGCCCATCCCTCCAGTACCCTAACTCTCCCATCGAAGACCATCCCTCCAGTACCCTAACTCTCCCATCGAAGCCCATCCCTCCAGTACCCTAACTCTCCCATCGAAGCCCATCCCTCCAGTACCCTAACTCTCCCATCGAAGCCCATCCCTCCAGTACCCTAACTCTCCCATCGAAGCCCATCCCTCCAGTACCCTAACTCTCCCATCGAAGCCCATCCCTCCAGTACCCTAACTCTCCCATCGAAGCCCATCCCTCCAGTACCCTAACTCTCCCATCGAAGCCCATCCCTCCAGTACCCTAACTCTCCCATCGAAGCCCATCCCTCCAGTACCCTAACTCTCCCATCGAAGCCCATCCCTCCAGTACCCTAACTCTCCCATCGAAGCCCATCCCTCCAGTACCCTAACTCTCCCATCGAAGCCCATCCCTCCAGTACCCTAACTCTCCCATCGAAGCCCATCCCTCTAGTACCCTAACTCTCCCATCAAAGCCCATCGATCCACTTTTACGAAGAAGAGCAGGGCAGTTCTCCCCGGTGTCCTGGGGCCAATATTTATCCCTCAACCAACATCACTAAAACAGATGATCTGGTCATTATCACATTGCTGTTTGTGGGAGCTTGCTGTTCACAAATTGGCTGCCACGTTTCCCACATTACAACAGTGACCACACTTCAGAAGTACTTCATTGGCTGTAAAGTGTTTTGGGATGTCCTGAGATCGTGAAAGGCGCTATAGAAATTGAAATTTTTCTGTTAATTATTTAGCCCATCTATTAGACAACCTCTATCTGACAGAAGACTTCAAGCGTTCTGGTGGACTTCCTCCGATCCCTCTCCACCATCAACCAGCCACGTGGAAGAGAGGTAAGCGGTCGGATAGACCCTTCCTATGCATCCTAGATGGCAGTTTTCCCCAGGCCCAAAAAGAAGTCCTACTCGGAGGTCCTCTGATCTGCTGGTTGCTCTCCCTCTGCACACCTGGTGACAAGAAATAACAAGCTGTATTCATACAGCATGCTTAACGTAGTAAAACGCCCCAAGGTGCTTCACAGGAGCGTAAATCAGACAAAATTTGATACCGAGCCACATAAGGAGATATTAGGACAGGCGACCAAAAGCTTGGTCAAAGAGGTCGGTTTTAAGGAGCGTCTTAAAGGAGGAGAGAGAGAGGCGGAGAGGTTTAGGGAGGGAATTCCAGAGCTCGGGGCCCAGGCGGCTGAAGGCACGGCCGCCAATGGTGGAGCGATGGAAATCAGGGGATGCTCAAGAGGTCAGAATTGGAGGAGCGCAGATATCTGGGACGGTTGTAGGGGCTGCAGGAGGTTTCAGAGATAGGGAGGGTTGTAGGGGCTGGAGGAGGTTTCAGAGATAGGGAGGGACGAGGAGGCCATTTGAAAACAAGGATGAGAATTTTTAAATCGAGGCGTTGCCGGACCGGGAGCCAATGTAGGTCGGCGAGCGACAGGGGGGGTGATGGGTGAACAGGACTGGGAACAAGTTAGGACACGGGCCAGCAGTCTCGAACCAGAAACTGAGGGCGTGTCAGTAAATAGAGAAGGGGGTTTCTTTACTGCCTTGGTCATGGAGAGGGGCAGGAGCCCGCGTGACGCAGATGCTTGTTGTTACAGGTCGGTGGCGGGTGCCAGTATGAAGCCGGCGGTGGTCACCATGGCTGCGATCGTGCTCGCGGTGTGCTGCTGTGGTAAGACGACACTTCTCCTGGGGCTCGCTCCGTCCTCGGGGCTCGAGAGGGCCAGGGTTGCCAGTTCCAAGTGTGCGGGGAAGGAGGGCGCGGGGAGAGGTTTGAAGTTTGGGTGCCTCCGCCTACCGAACGAGAATAGGGTGGTCCCCATTCCTGGCCCCGCCCCCTCATCACCATTCCTTGCTCCTCCCCCATCATCACCAATCGCAGCCCCGCCCATCATCATCACTCCCGACCCCGCCCCCATCATCTCCAATCGCAGCCCTGCCCCCCTCATCACCACTCCAGACCCCGCCCCCTCATCACCATTCCTGGCCCTGCCCCCTTATAACAATTCCAAGCCCCACCCACCTCATCACCATTCCCGGCCAAGCCCCCTCATCACCGCTCCAGACCCCGCCCCCTCATCACCATTCCTGGCCCTGCCCCCTTATAACAATTCCAAGCCCCACCCACCTCATCACCATTCCCGGCCAAGCCCCCTCATCACCACTCCAAACCCCACCCCCTCATCACCATTCCAAGCCCCACCCCCTCATCACAATTCCAAGCCCCACCCCCTCATCACCATTCCAAGCCCCGCCCCCTCATCACCATTCCCAGCCCCGCCCCCCTCATCACCATTCCCGGCCCTGCCCCCTCATCACCATTCCAAGCCCCACCCCCTCATCACCATTCCCGGCCCTGCCCCCTCATCACCATTCCTGGCCCTGCCCCCTCATCACCATTCCTGGCCCTACCCCTCATCACCATTCCAAGCCACACCCCCTCATCACCATTCCAAGCCCCGCCCCCTCATCACCATTCCCAGCCCCGCCCCCTCATCACCATTCCAAGCCCCGCCCCCTCATCACCATTCCAAGCCCCGCCCCCTCATCACCATTCCCGGCCCTGCCCCCTCATCACCATTCCCGGCCCCGCCCCCTCATCACCATTCCTGGCCCTGCCCCCTCATCACCATTCCTGGCCCTGCCCCCTCATCACCATTCCCGGCCCCGCCCCCTCATCACTATTCCCAGCCCCGCCCCCCTCATCACCATTCCCGGCCCTGCCCCCTCATCACCATTCCCGGCCCCGCCCCCTCATCACCATTCCTGGCCCTGCCCCCTCATCACCATTCCTGGCCCTGCCCCCTCATCACCATTCCTGGCCCTGCCCCCTCATCACCATTCCTGGCCCTGCCCCCTCATCACCATTCCTGGCCCAACCCCCTCATCACCATTCCTGGCCCCACCCCCTCATCACCATTCCCGGCCCTGCCCCCTCATCACCATTCCTGGCCCTGCCCCCTCATCACCATTCCTGGCCCTACCCCTCATCACCATTCCAAGCCACACCCCCTCATCACCATTCCAAGCCCCGCCCCCTCATCACCATTCCATGCCCCGCCCCCTCATCACCATTCCAAGCCCCACCCCCTCATCACCATTCCAAGCCCCGCCCCCTCATCACCATTCCCAGCCCCGCCCCCTCATCACCATTCCAAGCCCCGCCCCCTCATCACCATTCCAAGCCCCGCCCCCTCATCACCATTCCCGGCCCTGCCCCCTCATCACCATTCCCGGCCCCGCCCCCTCATCACCATTCCTGGCCCTGCCCCCTCATCACCATTCCTGGCCCTGCCCCCTCATCACCATTCCCGGCCCCGCCCCCTCATCACTATTCCCAGCCCCGCCCCCCTCATCACCATTCCCGGCCCCACCCCCTCATCACCATTCCAAGCCCCGCCCCCTCATCACCATTCCCAGCCCCGCCCCCTCATCACCATTCCAAGCCCCGCCCCCTCATCACCATTCCAAGCCCCGCCCCCTCATCACCATTCCCGGCCCTGCCCCCTCATCACCATTCCCGGCCCCGCCCCCTCATCACCATTCCTGGCCCTGCCCCCTCATCACCATTCCTGGCCCTGCCCCCTCATCACCATTCCCGGCCCCGCCCCCTCATCACTATTCCCAGCCCCGCCCCCCTCATCACCATTCCCGGCCCTGCCCCCTCATCACCATTCCCGGCCCCGCCCCCTCATCACCATTCCTGGCCCTGCCCCCTCATCACCATTCCTGGCCCTGCCCCCTCATCACCATTCCTGGCCCTGCCCCCTCATCACCATTCCTGGCCCTGCCCCCTCATCACCATTCCTGGCCCAACCCCCTCATCACCATTCCTGGCCCCACCCCCTCATCACCATTCCTGGCCCTGCCCCCTCATCACCATTCCTGGCCCTGCCCCCTCATCACCATTCCCAGCCCCGCCCCCTCATCACCATTCCTGGCCCTGCCCCCTCATCACCATTCCATGCCCCGCCCCCTCATCACCATTCCTGGCCCTGCCCCCTTATCACCATTCCCGGCCCTGCCCCCTCATCACCATTCCTGGCCCCGCCCCCTCATCACCATTCCTGGCCCTGCCCCCTTCACCATTCCAAGCCCCACCCCCTCATCACCATTCCCAGCCCCGCCCCCTCATCACCATTCCAAGCCCCGCCCCATCATCACCATTCCATGCCCCGCCCCCTCATCACCATTCCAAGCCCCACCCCCTCATCACCATTCCAAGCCCCACCCCCTCATCACCATTACTTGAGGCTCCGCGATTTCTTTCTTATCTTCTCTTTCCTTCTTTCTTTCTCTCTTTCTTTCTTTCGTTCTCTCTTTTTTCCTACTGTTGTTTCTTACCTTCTTGCTCCCTCCACCCTCCCTCCCTTCCTTGCCTCGTTGTGCCATTCCCCAATGACAGCAGGCTTGCTTTGTGTTCTGCAGAAAGCTCAGGTTTAAGTGAGTTGACGGTCCAGTCTGAGGAGGGCGGTGTTGCGGACACACTATGGAAGTACTGGGAGAAAGCGTCCAGCCAAGTGGAGCAATGGTGCGAAGCGGCCTCTTCATCATCAGCTGGCCAGACTGTCAAGTAAGTGCTGAGTGAGGGGGTGAAGCACCGACACCGAACACTCGTTCATAATCAGTGCCCCGTGTCTGCAGCATCCCGGAGGCAGATTCCACAGCACCAGTGCTGAGGGACACTGCACTGTCAGAGGGTCAGTACTGAGGGAGCAGCGCACTGTGGGAGGGGCAGTACTGAGGGAGCGCCGCACTGTCGGAGGGGCAGTACTGAGGGAGCAGCGCACTGTGGGAGGGGCAGTACTGAGGGAGCATCGCACTGTCAGAGGGGTAGTACTGAGGGAGCGCCGCACTGTCGGAGGGGCAGTACTGAGGGAGCGCCGCACTGTCGGAGGGGCAGTACTGAGGGAGCATCGCACTGTCAGAGGGGTAGTACTGAGGGAGCGCCGCACTGTCGGAGGGGCAGTACTGAGGGAGCATCGCACTGTCAGAGGGGCAGTACTGAGGGAGCATCGCACTGTCAGAGGGGCAGTACTGAGGGAGCGCCGCACTGTCGGAGGGGCAGTACTGAGGGAGCATCGCACTGTCAGAGGGGCAGTACTGAGGGAGCGCCGCACTGTCGGAGGGTCGGTACTGAGGGAGCGCCGCACTGTCAGAGGGGCAGTACTGAGGGAGCGCCGCACTGTCAGAGGGGCAGTACTGAGGGAGCATCGCACTGTCAGAGGGGCAGTACTGAGGGAGCACCGCACTGTCAGAGGGGCAGTACTGAGGGAGCTCCGCACTGTCGGAGGGGCAGTACTGAGGGAGCGCCGCACTGTCAGAGGGGCAGTACTGAGGGAGCGCCGCACTGTCGGAGGGGCAGTACTGAGGCAGCGCCGCACTGTCGGAGGGGCAGTACTGAGGCAGCGCCGCACTGTCGGAGGGGCAGTACTGAGGGAGCACCACACTGTCGGAGGGGCAGTTCCGAGGGAGTGTTGCACTGTCGGAGGGGCAGTACTGAGGGAGTGCCGCACAGTCCGAGGGGCAGTACTGAGGGAGCTCCGCACTGTCAGAGGGGCAGTACGGAGGGAGCGCCGCACTGTCGGAGGGGCAGTACTGAGGGAGCGCCACACTGTCGGAGGGGCGGTACTGAGGGAGCACCGCACTGTTGGAGGGGCGGTACTGAGGGAGCACCGCACTGTCGGAGGGGCAGTACTGAGGGAGCGTTGCACTGTCGGAGGGGCGGTACTGAGGGAGCGCCGCACTGTCGGAGGGGCGGTACTGAGGGAGCGCCGCACTGTGGGAGGGGCAGTACTGAGGGAGCGCCGCACTGTCGGAGGGGCAGTACTGAGGGAGCGCCGCACTGTCGGAGGGGCAGTACTGAGGGAGCGCCGCACTGTCGGAGGGGCAGTACTGAGGGAGCGCCGCACTGTCGGAGGGGCAGTACTGAGGGAGCGCCGCACTGTCGGAGAGGCAGTACTGAGGGAGCTCCGCACTGTCGGAGGGGCAGTACTGAGGGAGCGCCGCACTGTCGGAGGGGCAGTGCTGAGGGAGCAGCGCACTGTTGGAGGGGCAGTACTGAGGGAGCGCCACACTGTCGGAGGGGCGGTACTGAGGGAGCACCGCACTGTCGGAGGGGCGGTACTGAGGGAGCGCCGCACTGTCGGAGGGGCAGTACTGAGGGAGCGCTGCACTGTCGGAGGGGCGGTACTGCGGGAGCGCCGCACTGTCGGAGGGGCGGTACTGAGGGAGCGCCGCACTGTCGGAGGGGCGGTACTGAGGGAGCGCCGCACTGTCGGAGGGGCGGTACTGAGGGAGCGCCGCACTGTGGGAGGGGCAGTACTGAGGGAGCGCCGCACTGTCGGAGGGGCAGTACTGAGGGAGCGCCGCACTGTCGGAGGGGCAGTGCTGAGGGAGCGCCACACTGAGGAAGGATCAGTACTGAGGGAGCGCCGCACTGTTGTAGGGTCAGTACTGAGGGAGCACCGCACTGTCGGAGGGTCAGTACAGAGGGAGCGTTGCACTGTCGGAGGGGCGGTACTGAGGGAGCGCCACACGGTCGGTCGGGCAGTACTGAGGGAGCGCCGCACTGTCGGAGGGGCAGTTCCGAGGGAGTGTTGCACTGTCGGAGGGGCAGTACTGAGGGAGCGCCGCACAGTCGGAGGGGCAGTACTGAGGGAGCTCCGCACTGTTGGAGGGGCAGTACTGAGGGAGCGCCGCAATGTTGGAGGGAAGGTACTGAGGGAGCGCCGCACTGTTCCAGGGGACAATGTAGAGGGAGCTTTACTCTGTATCTAACCAGTGCTGTATCTACCTTGGGATTGTGTGATGGGACAGTGTAGAGGGAGCTTTAGTCTGTATCTAACCCCTTGCTGTACCTGCCCTGGGAGTGTTTGATGGGACAGTGTAGAGGGAGCTTTACTCTGTATCTAACCCGTGCTGTACCTGTCCTGGGAGTGTTTGATGGGACAGTGTAGAGGGAGCTTTACTCTGTATCTAACCCGTGCTGTACCTGCCCTAGGAGTGTTTGATGGGACAGTGTAGAGGGAGCTTTACTCTGTATCTAACCCCGTGCTGTACTGCCCTGGGAGTGTTTGATCGAAATTGAGAGGTCGCACAACACCAGGTTATAGTCCAACAGTTTTATTTGAAATCACAAGCTTTCGGAGCTATCGATTTGCTCCTTCCTCAGGTGAAGTGATCGGACAGTGTAGAGGGAGCTTTACTCTGTATCTAACCCGTGCTGTACCTGCCCTGGGAGTGTTTGATGGGACAGTGTAGAGGGAGCTTTACTCTGTATCTAACCCCGTGCTATACCTGCCCTGGGAGTGTTTGATGGGACAGTGTAGAGGGAGCTTTACTCTGTATCTAACCCCGTGCTATACCTGCCCTGGGAGTGTTTGACGGGACAGTGTAGAGGGAGCTTTACTCTGTATCTAACCCCGTGCTATACCTGCCCTGGGAGTGTTTGACGGGACAGTGTAGAGGGAGCTTTACTGTGTATCGAACCCGTGCTGTACCTGTGTTAGTGCTTCACTCCGTTCTTCAGGGTAAGAGTATGCAGATACTTCCTGCTATTTCACGGCATTGCGTGGGGTCTACCTAACCGTCTATTTGAATTTCCTTTGGTAGGGCTGCGTTTAACGGAAGTACAACAGCCTTATCCACTTACTTTGGAGTCCTGTTGGATCAAGTGATGCACATGGTTTGAATTTCAGTCTCCGATAGGCGGAATGGGATTGTGATCCAGCCCGTCAAAGAGATCCTGGGTTAAGCCTTGGATCAGGGTTGCACCTGACTGCCATCCGTAACCGCTCATACCCACAGTGACACCAGCCACCGCTTCCTTGAAGACTCCTCAGCGATAAGGTCATTCCCGCGTGGTCCCACGACCTCTTAAATAATAAAACATAATGATTGTAAAATTCTCCACTGATTGCAATAAAGGAGGACCACCGATCTGCATCTCTCTGCTTTCTGTCTCGTAGCATATCTAAACTAGAGACGGGAGTAGACGAGCCTTGGTGAGACCACACCTGGAGTACTGTGCGCAGTTTTGGTCTCCTTACCTAAGAAAGGATATACTTGCCATTAGAGGGAGTGCAGCGAAGGTTCACCAGACTGATTCCTGGGATGGCAGGACTGTCGTATGAGGAGAGATTGGGTCGACTAGGCCTGTATTCACTAGAGTTTAGAAGAATGAGAGGGGATCTCATTGAAACGTATCAAATTCTGACAGGGCTAGACAGACTGGATGCAGGGAGGATGTTTCCCCTGGCTGGGGGGGTCTAGAACGAGGGGTCACAGTCTCAGGATACGGGGTAGGACATTTAGGACTGAGATGAGGAGAAATTTCTTCACTCAGAGGGTGGTGAACCTGTGGAATTCTCTACCACAGAAGGCTGTGGAGGCCAAGTCACTGAATATATTTAAGAAGGAGATAGATAGATTTCTCGACACAAAAGGCATCAAGGGTTATGTGGGGAGAGAACGGGAATATGGTATTGAGATAGAGGATCAGCCATGATCCTATTGAATGGCGGAGCAGGCTCGAAGTGCCGAATGGCCGACTCCTGCTCCTATTTTTCCATGTTTCTATGTAGGAGGGGTTGTGTCCAATTCTGGGCACCGCACTTTAGGAAGGATGTGAAGGAAGGTCTTAGAGAGGGTGCAGACAAGATTTACAAGAATGGTTCCAGGGATGAGGGACTTCAGTTACGTGGATAGACTGGAGAAGCTGGGGTTGTTCTCCTTGGAGCAGAGAAGGTTGAGAGGAGATTTGATCGAGGTGTTCAAAATCATGAGGGGTCTGGACAGAGTAGATAGAGAGAAACTGTTCCCATTGGCGGAAGGGTCGAGAACCAGAGGACACAGATTGAAGTTGATTGGCAGAAGATCCAAAGGTGACATGAGGATAAACTTTTTTACACAGCGAGTGGTGAGGATCTGGAATGTGCTGCCTGAGTGGGTGGTGGAGGTAGACTCAATCGCGGCTTTCAAAAGGGAATTGGATAAGTACCTGAAGGAAAAAAATTCACAGGGCTACGGGGAAAGGGCAGGGGAGTGGGACTAGCTGAAGTGCTCTTGCAGAGAGCCGGCACGGGCTCGACGGGCCAAATGGCCTCCTTCCGTGCTGTGACCACTCTCTGATCCCTCAATCATCCCTAAAACATTGCTGTTTGTGGGAGCTTGCTGTTCGCAAAACAGCTGCTGCGTTTCCCACATTACAACAATGACCACACTTTCTCTCTTTCTCTTTCTCTTTCCTTCTTTCTTTCTCTCTTTCTCTCTTTCTTTCTCCCTTTCTGTCTCTCTTTCTTTCTTTCACTTTCTCTTTCTTTCTTTCTCTCTTTCTTTCTCCCTTTCTTTCTTTCTCTTTCTTTCATTCTTTCCTTCTCTCTTTCTTTCTTCTTTCTCTCTTTCTCCCTTTCTTTCTCTCTTTCTCTCTTTCTTTCTTTCTCTCTTTCTCTCTTTCTCTCTTTCTCTCTTTCTTTCATTCTTTCTCTCTTTCTTTCTCTCTTTCTTCTTTCTGTCTTTCTCTCTTTCTCTCTTTCTTTCTCTCTTTCTCTCTTTCTTTCATTCTTTCCTTCTCTCTTTCTTTCTTTCTCTCTTTCTTTTGTTCTTTCTTTCTCTCTTTCTCTCTTTCTTTCATTCTTTCTCTCTTTCTTTTGTTCTCTCTTTCTCTCTCTCTCTCTTTCTCTCTTTCTTTCTCTCTTTCTTCTTTCTGTCTTTCTCTCTTTCTCTCTTTCTTTCTCTCTTTCTCTCTTTCTTTCATTCTTTCCTTCTCTTTCTTTCTTTCTTTCTTTCTTTCTCTCTTTCTTTTGTTCTCTCTTTCTCTCTCTTTCTCTCTTTCTTTCTCTCTTTCTTCTTTCTCTCTGTCTTTCTCTCTTTCTCTCCCTCTCTTTCTTTCTCTCTTTCTCTCTTTCTTTCATTCTTTCCTTCTCTTTCTTTCTTTCTCTCTCTCTTTCTCTCTTTCTTTCTCTGTTTCTTTCTTTCTCTCTTTCTTTCTTTCTTCTTTCTCGCTTTCTCCCTTTCTTTCTCTCTTTCTCTCTTTCTTTCTTTCTCTCTTTCTCTCTTTCTCTCTTTCTTTCTTTCATTCTTTCTCTCTTTCTTTCTCTCTTTCTTCTTTCTGTCTTTCTCTCTTTCTTTCTTTCTTTCTCTCTTTCTCTCTTTCTCTCTTTCTTTCATTCTTTCTCTCTTTCTTTTGTTCTCTCTTTCTCTCTCTCTCTCTTTCTCTCTTTCTTTCTCTCTTTCTTCTTTCTGTCATTCTCTCTTTCTCTCTTTCTTTCTCTCTTTCTCTCTTTCTTTCATTCTTTCCTTCTCTTTCTTTCTTTCTTTCTTTCTTTCTTTCTCTCTTTCTCTCTCTTTCTCTCTTTCTTTCTCTCTTTCTCCCTTTCTTTCTCTCTCACTTTCTCTCTTTCTTCTTTCTCTCTTTCTTTCTGTCTCTTTCTTTCTTTCTCTCTTTCTGTCATTCTTTCCTTCTCTCTCTCTTTCTTTCTCTCCTTCTTTCTTTCTCTCTGTCTCCCTTTCTTTCTCTCTCTCTTTCTCTCTTTCTTTCTCTCTTTCTTTCTTTCTGTCTCTCTTTCTTTCTTTCTCTCTTTCTTTCATTCTTTCCTTCTCTCTTTCCTTCTCTCTTTCTCTCTTTCTTTCATTCTTTCCTTCTCTCTTTCTCTCTTTCTTTCTTTCTTTCTTTCTCTCTCTCTTTCTTTCTTTCTTTCTTTCTCTCTCTCTTTCTTTCTTTCTTTCTCTCTTTCTTTCTTTCTCTTTTTCTTTCTTTCTTTCTTTCTCTCTCTCTTTCTTTCATTCTTTCCTTCTCTCTCTCTTTCTTTCTTTCTCTCTTTCCTTCTTTCTTTCTTTCTTTCTTTCTCTCTTTCTTTCTTTCTTTCTTTCTCTTTCTCTTTCTTTCTTTCTCTCTTTCTTTCTCTCTCTCTCTTTCATTCTTTCCTTCTCTCTTTCTCTCTTTCTTTCATTCTTTCCTTCTCTCTTTATCTTTCTCTCCTTCTTTCTTTCTTTCTTTCTTTCTTTCTTTCTTTCTTTCTTTCTTTCTTTCTTTCTTTCTTTCTTTCTTTCTTTCTCTCTTTCTCTCTTTCTCTCTTTCTTTCATTCCCGTCGTGCCTCACAAGATCCCCACCAACACCCGCTGACGTGCTACACAAGAGAAGCACTGTGATTTCCCCCTGGCTGTGAGTCATGTTTATGAGCCGCGGTGTGCACACAGTGTTAGCCCCGGATAAGACTGACTGATTAAAGCGAGCCGGCGCTGCTTTCTTCTTTCTCACGTGTCCCTCCTGGGTCCAGAAGGTACAAGGTGTAATCGAGCAGGGTCAGCACTGCGGCCAGGCGAGCTATCCCAGGAACAGCCTGCCACGCACTCTCTATCCCTGGCGGTGCAGATTTAGTTGAAGATGTTTGCGATGGAGATGAAGACTATCTTGTTATCTGCACTGATTGCTGCAGGAGGTAATTATGTTGATGGGGTGAGATGATGAGGGCTGGGAGCAGGCTCGTGTGGAGCATAAACACCGGCACCGACCAGATGGGCTGTGCACTCGATGCAACTCTACGTAACTAAGTATTACACTGTTTGCAAGCCTTGTTTTGACTGAACGTTATCTTTGACACTAAGGGGGAAAAATTCAGTTGGTTGTGCCTCCCGTTAGTGCCTTAAGAGGGCGCTAATGGGGCGCAAAGCAACTAGCGCCCAGGCGCGGCGATGTTTGCGACGCTCGCGAAATTAACTAGACATTTTGCGGCGGCGCTAAACACGACCGCCACGATCTCCTGCGCTGGCAGATCGTGACGTCAGTCGAGTGCGCAACGCCCCGGTATCGCCCCGGAGCGGATATTGAGTGGCGCCCCCTGCCTTACCGCCTGCCGCTAGCAACGACAGGTTGAGGGGAGCGTTTTGCAGTCAGGAAGGGACTGGGGAGCGCTATTTAAAGGCGACCGCTTCCTGCCTTTTTTTGTTGGTGATATTTTTGAACCACGCATTCTGAGAGAGAGAGAGAGAGAGAGAGACTTCATAGAGTCATAGAGTCATAGAGAGAGAGAGAGACAGACTTCTGGAGAGATTCAACGCTGTGTGACGGAGTTTTGGGTACTGAGCAGCACTTTGCAGGTTCATTTTGATTTGCCCTTCCTTGTATCGATTTAGAAGAGACTGTGGGGGCTGCACTCTGAGCTCTTTCCCTGGTACTCTCCATTGTTCTTTCCAGCAGATTTGATGTACAGGTCTCTCCAGGCCGAGATTCAAGGCTGCAATGAGCAGGATGTGGATGGAAAGCAAGATCAACCCTCCCCTTTAAGAACTGGCCGGTGCCAGTGTGTCTGTGTTCCATTGCTGACTGACATCACATGAGCTTCGCCAGCGCTCTGAGGTAGCGCCTCGCTCCTCGGCCTTTGCGCCTTAAGACAGGTGTGAAGCGCCTGATTTAGCGCTCCAATCACCTCCAGGGGCGATAAAAGTCAAGTTTGCAGTCGGAGGCGATAATTAGCGCCAGGCACTAATCTTTGCGCCCGGCCGATAATTGCGCCCCAAATGGGGCAATACTGAATTTCTCCCCCTAAGGTTCTTTGGGGTAAAGATTGGGTGGTGCCTCCTTTGGGGCGCTAACTTCGCCAGGGCGCTAAGAGTAGCGCCCCGAAAAAGTTAGCGCCCCCGCACCCAAAATTGAATGGTAGCGCCCCAAGCAGGAGGCGGGGCACTACTGGAAGCGCTCCCCCTCCCTCTTGGGGCGCTCCTATGGAATATCTCGGCACTACGCGCAACAGCGCCACGCGGGTCGGCATGTAGCGCCGCGGTACTGCAGGCTTCCCTCCCTTGATTAAAAGCCCAAACAAAAATGGCCGCCCGGCACCTGCCCTTTAATTCGCGCCGCCCCGGCCCCAAACACGGCACCCTGACCCTGTCAGACATCGCGTCCGGCGGTAGGTCAGGGGGCGCGAGCGGGGCGCTGCGCACGGTGATGACATCATTGCCGGAGGTGCAGTGCCGCGGGGCACCACCAGCTGCCGCTATCGTGAGGCGTCAGCAACCGAATTTTTCCCTTTGCGTTTACACACAGTCGGGAGCCTGAACCACCGGCGCACCGTGGCTGCAGTGTGCACCATCGACAAGATGCACTGCAGCAACTCGCCAAGGCTTCTTCGGCAGCACCTCTCAAACCAGCGACCTCTTCCACCTAGAAGGACAAGGGCAGCAGGCGCATGGGAACACCACCACCTCCAAGTTCCCCTCCAAGTCACACACCATCCCGACTTGGAGATAGATCGGCCGTTCCTTCATCGTCGCTGGGTCAAAATCCTGGAACTCCCTCCCTAACAGCACTGTGGGAGCACCTTCGCCACATGGACTGCAGCGGTTCAAGAAGGCGGCTCACCATCACCTTCTCAAGGGCGATTAGGGATGGGCAATAAATGCTGGCCTCGCCAGCGATGCCCACATCCTCAGAACGAATTTTAAAAAATCATAGATATCAATCAGGCCTCTACTAATTCTGCATTTCATTTTTAAGGCCCCGGATTAGGTTGTGACTATGTTGCACAGTGAACCTCGCTATCCACAGAGTGTGAGGTGCGGGTGGCAACCTGAGTTATACTGCAGGCTGCGAATCGCACCCTGCCCACCAGGAGCGGGCGCTGCGCTTGCTGTGCTCGCACAACGAGTGGAGGTTTCTCCCCACTCTCTGATAACATTGGAGGGACTCTGAAATGAGTTGAGAGATTGCCAAGGGACTGGAGTTATACTCCACACTGTGCCAGGCCCAAGCAGTGTGAGGCAGCCTCATCTCTCCGGCACCTTTCACCACCTCAGGACGTCCCAAAGCGCTTCACAGCCAATGAAGGACTTTTTTTGAAGGGCGGTCACTGTTGTAATGTAGGAAACGTGGCAGCCAATTTATGCACAGCAAGCTCCCATAAACAACAATGTGATAATGACCTGACCATCTGTTTTTTTTGTGATGTTGTTTGTGGGATAAATATTGGCCCCAGGACACCGGGGAGAACTCTCCCTGCTCTTCTTCCAAATAGTGTTCTTGGGATCTTTGACGTCCACCTGAGAGGGCAGACGGGGCCTCGGTTTAACGTCTCATCCGAAAGACGGCACCTCCGACAGTGCAGTGATTATAGAAGATTGAGGGGTGATCTAATCAAGGTGTTTAAAATGATAAAGGGGTAGATAAGAACATAAGAAATAGGAGCAGGAATAGGCCACTTAGCCCCTCGAGCCTGCTCCGCCATTCAATCAGATCATGGCCGCTCCCCATAACCCTTCACTCCCTTATCTTGTAAAAATCTGTCTATCTCCACCTTAAATGTATTGAATGACCCAGCCTCCACGGCTCTCTGGGGCAGAGAATTCCACAGATTTACGACACTCTGAGAGAAGAAATTCCTCCTCATCTCAATTCTAAATGGGCGATCCTTTATTCTGAAATTATGCCCCCGAGTTCTAGATTTCCCCACGAGGGGAAACATTCTCTCTGCATCTACCTTGTCGAGCCCCCTCAGTATCTTATATGTTTCAATAAGATCACCTCTCATTCTTCTAAACTCCAATGAGCATAGGCCCAACCTGCTCAACCTTTCTTCATAAATCAACCCCCTCATCTCTGGAATTAACCTAGTGAACCTTCT
This sequence comes from Squalus acanthias, assembly GCA_030390025.1. Taxonomy (NCBI): domain Eukaryota; kingdom Metazoa; phylum Chordata; class Chondrichthyes; order Squaliformes; family Squalidae; genus Squalus; species Squalus acanthias. Next base: position 648,898 of record JASTWF010000168.1, on the reverse strand, counting down.
CTGAACTGCCTACAGAGAAACGATACCCTCTGATCATGGAAATAAAGTATATGGGGGGGCGTAATCTTAAAATTAGAGCCAAGTCGTTCAGTAGTGAAATCAGGAAGCACTTCTTCACACAAAGGCTAGTGGAAATCTTCTGACTCAGAGCCTTGAGTTCAATATTTTGCAATACAATTCCGAGCTCTCATATTAGTTTACAACCCAAAGGCAATTATGGGTGTGTTGACTAAAGGCTTACTGCATGATTTAGCACTAATGAGATACTGCATAAAGATTACATTCTCAGGGATCCTAATTGTTTTATTACTGCGCTCCTCCAATTAAAATTCTCATCCTTGTGTTCAAATCCCTCCATGGCCTCCTCGCCCCTCCCTATCTCTAACCTCCTCCAGCCCTACAACCCTCCGAGATCTCTGCGCTCCTCCAATTCTGGCCTCTTGCGCATCCCCCCGATTTCCATCGCTCCACCATTGGCGGCCGTGCCTTCAGCCACCTGGGCCCCGAGCTCTGGAATTCCCTCCCTAAACCTCTCCGCCTCTCTCTCCTCCTTTAAGATGCCCCTTAAAACCTACCTCTTTGACCAAGCTTTTGGTCGCCTGTCCTAATATCTCCTTATGTGGCTCGGGGTCAAATTTAGTCTGATAATCGCTCCTGTGAAGCGCCCTGGGACGTTTGACTACGTTAAAGGCGCTATATAAATGCAAGTTGTTGTTGTTGTGAAGTTCCTGGTCTCCAGTCAATCAAATCACAGTCACGCTTTAAGATAACCTCGAGAACTAGAGAGGGTACAGAGGAGATTTACGAGGCTGTTGCCAGGACTGGAGAATTTTAGCTATGAGGAAAGATTGGATCAGCTGGGGTTGTTTTCTTTGTAACAGAGGAGGCTGAGGGGAGACTTAATTTAAAATTTTTAATTTTTTTTTATTCGTTTATGGGATCTGGGCGTCGCTGGCAATGCCAGCATTTATTGCCCATCCCTAATTGCGCTTGAGAAGATGGTGGTGAGCTGCCTTCTTGAACCGCTGCAGTCCATGTGGTGAAGGTGCTCCCACAGTGCTGTTAGGGAGGGAGTTCCAGGATTTTGACCCAGCGACGATGAAGGAACGGCCGATATATTTCCAAGTCAGGATGGTGTGTGACTTGGAGGGGAACTTGGAGGTGGTGGTGTTCCCATGCGCCTGCTGCCCTTGTCCTTCTAGGTGGAAGAGGTCGCGGGTTTGGGAGGTGCTGCCGAAGAAGCCTTGGCGAGTTGCTGCAGTGCATCTTGTAGATGGTGCACACTGCAGCCACGGTGCGCCGGTGGTGGAGGGAGTGAATGTTTAAGGTGGTGGATGGGGTGCCGATCAAGTGGGCTACTTTGTCCAGGATGGTGTCGAGCTTCTTGAGTGTTGTTGGAGCTGCACTCATCCAGGCAAGTGGAGAGTATTCCATCGCACTCCTGACTTGTGCCTTCAGGTGATCTGAGGTTAGCGGGCAGGCTGGGTAAGTGGATCACGGCACCCAGACGTACTTCAGTCCTTGTGTTAAAGTCATCCTTTTTATATCAGGAAGGATATCTTGGCCTTGGAGGGGGAGTAGCGCAGATTCTCCAGAATGATACCCGGGTCTAAAAGGATTAAATCACCAGGACAGGTTGCACAGACTGGGCATGTATTCCCTCGAGTTTAGAAGATTAAGGGGTGATCTAATCGAGGTGTTTGAGATGATTAAAGGAGTCGATAGGGGAGAGAGAGGGAGAAACTATTTCCTCTGGTGGGGGGAGTCCAGAACAAGGGGGCAGAACCTTCAAATTAGAGCCAGGCCGTTCAGGGGTGATGTCAGGAAGCACTTCTTCACACAAAGGGCGGTGGAAATCTGGAACTCTCTCCCCCAAAAAGCTGTTGAGGTTGGGGGGGGTTTTATTGAAAATGTCAAGGCTGGGATTAATCTTTAGGTAAGGTAAGATATGGGACTGAGGCGGTTAAATGGAGTTAAGATACAGATCAGCCATGATATGCACACAGGGACAGGAGGAGGCCATTCAGCCCCTCGAGCCTGTTCCGCCATTTAATGAGATCATGGCTCATCTGCGACCGAACTCCATCTCCCGCCTTTGCCCCATATCCCGTAATACCTTTGGTTAACAGAAAGCTATCAATCTCAGATTTAAAATTAACAATTTGCCCCCCGGCATCAATTGCCGTTTGCGGACGAGAGTTCCAAACTTCTACCACCCTTTGTGTGTAGAAGTGTTTCCTAACTTCACTCCTGAAAGGTCTGTCTCTAATTTTTAGACTATGCCCCCTAGTCCTAGAATCCCCAACCAGCAGAAATAGTTTCTCTCTATCTACCCCATCAGCTCCCCTTAATACCTTGAAAACTTTGCGATATTAAGGGGAACTGATAGGGTAGATAGAGAGAAACTATCTCATTGAATGGCGGAACAGGCTCGAGGGGCTGAATGGCCTCCCCCTGTTCCAATGTTCCTCAATTCTTCTCCCCATATTTCTGCTTTCAGCTGCCTCCTGTTCCGACGGCGACAAAATAGTCGCTGGCTACGAGTGTGTCCCTCACAGTCTGCCGTACCAGGTCTACATAACGGGGTTCCGGAGACCACGGTGTGGAGCATCTCTCCTCAACACAGAGTGGATCCTCTCTGCAGCTCACTGCTACTTACGGTAAGCTCTGGCACGCAACCCTCATCCACAGCTTCAGACGCTGACGGCACCCAGCTCCACCTCTCGCCCTGTCCAACAGGTTCTAGAGTTCGGACTTGAGACTTATGAGAAATGACACCAGACACACCGATTCTGTCTTTAACCTTTTATTGTTCCTAAGACAGATTCAGAACCCCAACCACTATTCGAGCCGTCCACCAATAATGTTACAAGAAATCGTACATACAAGCGCCCGCTGATGATCAGTCCAGCGTTGATTGTAGGCCACTTCCTTTTGACTGCAGCTCTCCGCCTTCCAACTGCAGTGCCGATATTTTTAGTCATTGTCTTTTATACAGTTTCCCTCGCCTTTCTCAGTCAATCAATCATTCAGAGAGTGCGAGAGGTGTTCCTTTAATGTTCGACCTGAGTTGTTTGAGCTGTCAAACTTTCACGCTCGCACATCCCGTGCGGCTATCCATTAGCTGCCTTTATCGTTCATTCACTCATAAAAATTTACAAAAGTGGCAGAAAACCACTTGATCACATTTCACGTGTCACGTCGCGTCCTGCAGTTCAAAACTTCAAAGGTTTGACTCCTCCCCTTTAGCCACCAAAAATCGTTCTACAATTTTGTAGCCTGTTTTGTTGTGGACACAAAGGGCTGGATTTTGATACTGGGGCGGGTTGGGGTCGTGTCATCCACTTTTCGTGTTATCCACCCGACTGCAATTGGATGTGGGAGATTGATGCGATTTTCACCTAATTGGGCAATTGAGTTCCAGCATGTGGGAACCCATGAACCAATTAGTGTTTTCAGTCTGAAAGTCGCCTCTGATGATGTCATCATTGCTGCTGCAAAGACTGTCTGGCCTTTGCTGTGAGAGGACCTGGATGCAAAATGAACAGCAGCAGCCCTAACTCTGCTCCCAGATATTGTTGCACCACCACTCCCAGATATGTCTCCTCCTCATCATCCATCCACCACTCCCAGATATGTCTCCTCCTCATCCATCCAGATATGCCTGACTGCCAGCCAGCCAAATGTGCTCCCACCAGGTTTCACATTCGTGGTTCAGAACAGGCGTGCTTCACGTAGAAAAAGGGTTAAAATCACAAAGGCCTTTCAAAATGGCATTATTGAGCCAATTTTTTGCTTGTTAAGGGCCTTAACAGCCTATCCCACCTCTTAGAGGCGGGACGGAGTCGGGACCAGCAGACACGATTTAATGAAAATTGCGTGGAGGCGGGATGGAGGCGGGCTTGTGCCCGCCCGCCAGTTTTCGCAATTTTAACCCCCCACACGCCTCCAAATCCGCCTCCACGGGTCAATGAAAATCCAGCCCAAAGTCTGCAAATCTAAGGGGGTTTGTTTATCTCTGTCGTCTATGACTACCCCCTGCAGTCACAACCATTTGTTCTGTCCAGTATCTGCTTATCCGAAACACAGCTCTTGAAATATCTCCATCACAAAGCAGCTTCCAAATCCAACAGTTCCTTTTTGAAAGCACATTTGCTGCCTTTTAGTAAAGCACATTCCATGTCCACTTATCAGTGAAAGACCGTCTGTTACAACTTTATTTCACTTCGAAAGAACCTTTTGGCCTGGCAAAGCATTTTAATATATACCAAAATTAAAAATTAAGGCTCTGTGTATGACTACAGTGGGTACCTCAGACGTTCACTCTGCGAGACCAGCACACGATGAGTTAAAAGTTAAAACAGTATGGGTTGTAAATTGGGTCAGGGGATTTTCATGCAGGGATATCTTCACAGGAAAGTAAAACAGTACAATGTGCAAGAGTGATTCAACCGGATCCGTAATGGTCTGGAATATGACAGCTTGGTCACTTGTGTTTAGGGGAATGGGAAGATTATGACGGCACTATAACCATGGTGCGGAAATGATTAGAAGGGTTAAGTGCCTGTTGGTTTAGTTCTGTTGTCATTTGTTTCTTTGTTTGATGCTCTATGATTTATTGGTGGTAGGCATAGAATGTAGTGAACAAAGGTGAAATTTGGTATCATTGACAGGGTAGATGCTGAGAGGCTGTTTCCCCCTGGCTGGAACTAGGAGGCACAGTCTCGGGATAAGGGGTCGGCCATTTAGGACTGAGATGAGGAGGAATTTCTTCACTCAGAGGGCGGTGAATCTTTGGAATTCTCTGCCCCAGAGGGCTGTGGATGCTCAGTCATTGAGTATATTCAAGGCTGAGATCGATAGATTTTTGGACTCTAGGGGAATCAAGGGATATGGAGATCGGGCAGGAAAGTGGAGTTGAGGTCGATGATCAGCCATGATCTTATTGATTGGCGGAGCAGGCTCGAGGGGCCGAATGGCCTCCTCCTGCTCCGATTGCTTATGTTCTTAAAAGATTGTGAGGGAACGGCTGTTTAGCAGCTTATACTGGGATCGTGAAGTGTGTGTCTCATCGCTCGCTCACATACTGGCATTGTGTAGTATGAGAAGACTTGTGCACTCATACTGCTTGTGGATGGTATGAGGGTTCAATAAAGACCTGATCCTGCACTACTATAACTGAGTGTGTGTGTAACCTGGCGTTTAAAGCAATGAGACGAGAAAGCAGTCCAACACTCACCACCACCTCCCTCGACCCCTCCACTGCCTCTGATTTGTCAGGCTGCTAGTCCGACATCCAGTACTGGCTGAGCAGGAATTTCCTCCAGTTAAATATTGGGAAGACCGAAGCCATTGGGCCAGAAATTGGGCTCTCCGGCTTCCCGCGGGTGCAAGCATCGCACGCATACTTGCCTACCGCGCCTGCCGTTGTGCTTCGGGCCCACGAGGACTTCGGGTCCTGGGCCTCCTGCAGCTGCCGGTGCGCAGTGCTCGCGTATCCCAGGGGCGTAGTCAGTTCGAAGTGTCCTTTGGGATCCCGTGGGCCATGGAGAGCCAATCGGAGCAGGGAATCTCCATTCATAGATTTGACAGGAAGACCTGTCAAATCTATGAATAGAGATCGGCCCCAAAACCTCACTAAAACTTCAAATAAATTTTTAAAGGACATGACATTTTTAAAATAACTATAAATTACATAAATTAACGACTTTAAACAAAAATTTAAATTTTTGAAAAAATTAATTACACTTTTTAACGGTGCTAAAAATAAACTTACCTTTCTTTAAAGTATGTAAAAAAGATAAAGCTGTTGAAAAAATGTTTAAATTGTACTTAATTCACCACTTACCTTGTTAAAAGCAGGCCTTGCGCCTCCTTTTTCCCCGCACAGCTTCTCCGTACTTACCCTCACGGAGAAACCTGAAAAAAAAATGAAGTTCGAGGTCTACGCGCTGCCTCTCCGGCGCACGCGTTCGACCTCTGAACCCCTTCCTTCAGGGGAACGGAAGTTCCGGTTTCCAGCGCGTACTCACCCGTGGAGACCCGAATTTCAGGCCCATTGTCTTCGGTCACCGCCACAAACTCCGTTCCCTTGCCACCGACTCCAACCTTCTCCCTGGTCACAGTCTGAGGCTGAACCAGATGATTCAGTTCCTTGGTGTCGTATTTGACCCTGGGCTGAGCTTCCGACCACATATCCGCTCCATCACCGAGACCTCCCACTTCCACCTCCATAACATCGCCCGTCTCCGCCCCTACCTCAGCTCATCCGCTGCTGAAACACTCACCTGTGTCACCTCCAGACTCGACTATTCCAATGCTCTCCTGGCCGGCCTCCCACCTTCCACCCTCTGTAAACATGAGCTCCTCCAAAACTCAGCTGCCCCGTGTCCTAATTCGCACCCAGTCCCGTTCACCCATCTCCCCTGTTGCTCACTGACCTACATTGGCTCCCGGTCCAGCAACGCCTTGATTTCAAAATTCTCATCCTTGTTTTCAAATCCCTCCATGGCCTCCTCGCCCCTCCCTATCTCTGTGACCTCCTCCAGCCCCTACAACCCTCCCTATCTCTGTAACCTCCTCCAGCCCCACAACTCTCCCTATCTCTGTAACCTCCTCCAGCCCCCTACAATCCTCCCTATCTCTGTAACCTCCTCCAGCCCCTACAACCCTCCCTATCACTGTAACCTCCTCCAGCCCCTACAACCCTCCCTATCTCTGTAACCTCCTCCAGCCCCACAACTCTCCCTATCTCTGTAACCTCCTCCAGCCCCCTACAACCCTCCCTATCTCTGTAACCTCCTCCAGCCCCACAACTCTCCCTATCTCTGTAACCTCCTCCAGCCCCCTACAACCCTCCCTATCTCTGTAACCTCCTCCAGCCCCTACAACCCTCCCTATCCCTGTAACCTCCTCCAGCCCCTACAACCCTCCCTATCTCTGTAACCTCCTCCAGCCCCTACAACCCTCCCTATCACTGTAACCTCCTCCAGCCCCTACAACCCTCCCTATCTCTGTAACCTCCTCCAGCCCCCTACAACCCTCCCTATCTCTGTAACCTCTTCCAGCCCCCTACAACCCTCCCTATCTCTGTAACCTCCTCCAGCCCCTACAACCCTCCCTATCTCTGTAACCTCCTCCAGCCCCTACAGCTCTCCCTATCTCTGTAACCTCCTCCAGCCCCTACAACCCTCCCTATCTCTGTAACCTCCTCCAGCCCCTACAACCCTCCCTATCTCTGTAACCTCCTCCAGCCCCTACAACCCTCCCTATCTCTGTAACCTCCTCCAGCCCCCTACAACCCTCCCTATCTCTGTAACCTCCTCCAGCCCCCTACAACCCTCCCTATCTCTGTAACCTCCTCCAGCCCCCTACAACCCTCCCTATCTCTGTAACCTCCTCCAGCCCCCTACAATCCTCCCTATCTCTGTAACCTCCTCCAGCCCCCTACAACCCTCCCTATCTCTGTAACCTCCTCCAGCCCCTACAACCCTCCCTATCTCTGTAACCTCCTCCAGCCCCTACAACCCTCCCTATCTCTGTAACCTCCTCCAACCCCCTCCAACCCTCCCTATCTCTGTAACCTCCTCCAGCCCCTACAACCCTCCCTATCTCTGTAACCTCCTCCAACCCCCTCCAACCCTCCCTATCTCTGTAACCTCCTCCAGCCCCCTACAACCCTCCCTATCTCTGTAACCTCCTCCAACCCCCTCCAACCCTCCCTATCTCTGTAACCTCCTCCAGCCCCTACAACCCTCCCTATCTCTGTAACCTCCTCCAGCCCCCTACAACCCTCCCTATCTCTGTAACCTCCTCCAGCCCCATAACCCTCCGAGATCTCTGCGCTCCTCCAATTCTGGCCTCTTGAGCATCCCCCGATTTCCATCGCTCCACCATTGGCGGCCGTGCCTTCAGCCGCCTGGGCCCCGAGCTCTGGAATTCCCTCCATAAACCGCTCCGCCTCTCTCTCCTCCTTTAAGGCGCTCCTTAAAACCGACCTCTTTGACCCAGCTTTTGGTCGC
>JASTWF010000168.1:598377-638377 GCA_030390025.1 Squalus acanthias | reverse complement strand
GTGAGTGAGTGTGAGTGAGTGTGTGTGAGTGTGAGTGTGTGTGTGAGTGACTATGTGTGAGTGTGAGTGTGTGAGTGTGTGTGTGAGTGTGTGTGAGTGACTGTGTGTGTGTGTGTGTGTGTGTGAGTGAGTGTGAGTGACTGTGTGTGAGTGCGTGTGTGAGTGTGAGTGTGAGTGTGTGTGAGTGTGTGTGAGTGAGTGTGAGTGTGTGTGAGTGTGAGTGTGTGTGTGAGTGTGTGAGTGAGTGTGAGTGAGTGTGTGTGAGTGACTGTGTGTGTGTGTGTGAGTGTGTGAGAGTGTGAGTGTGTGTGTGTGTGTGTGAGTGAGTGTGAGTGACTGTGTGTGTGTGTGAGTGTGTGTGAGTGTGAGTGTGTGTGTGTGAGTGTGTGTGTGTGTGTGAGTGTGTGTGTGTGAGTGACTGTGTGTGAGTGTGTTTGTGTTAGTGTGTGTGTGAGTGCGTGTCTGTGTGAGTGACTGTGTGAGTGTGTGTGTGATTGTGTTTGTGTGAGTGAGTGTGTCATTCAAAGGAACGTGTTCAGTAAATTACTCCGAGGGAATTTGGGTGGGTCTTTTGCACTCAGCTTACTGCACTTTCTGAAACACTGGTTTGAAACTGTTACTTCCAATCAAGTTGCAATGTTGTTTCAGTCAGAAAAATCTGATGCAGCAGAGAATTTGATTAATGGGGCTCGACTCACCCGGTGACCTCTCCCAGTGACCTCGCCCGGTGACCTCGCCCGGTGATCTCTCCCGGTGATTTCTCCCGGTGACCTCGCCCGGTGACCTCGCCCGGTGATCTCGCCAGGTGACTTCGCCCGGTGACCTCTCCCAGTGACCTCGCCCGGTGACCTCGCCCGGTGATCTCGCCCGGTGACCTCTCCCGGTGACCTCTCCCGGTGACCTCGCCCGGTGATCTCGCCCGGTTATCTCTCCCGGTGATCTCTCACGGTGACCTCGACCGGTGACCTCTCCCGGTGACCTCGCCCGGTAATCTCGCCCGGTGACCTCGCCCAGTGACCTCTCCCGGTGATCTCGCCCGGTGACCTCTCCCGGTGATCTCGCCCGGTGATCTCTCCTGGTTATCTCTCCCGGTTACCTCGCCCGGTGATCTCGCTCGGTGACCTCTCCCGGTGACCTCGCCCGGTGATCACGCCCGGTGACCTCGCCCGGTGACCATACCCGGTGATCTCTCCCGGTGACCTCGCCCGGTGACCTCTCCCGGTGACCTCGCCCGGTGACCTCGCCCGGTGATCTCGCCCGGTGACCTCGCCCGGTGACCTCGCCCGGTGATCTCGCCCGGTGACCTCTCCCGGTGACCTCTCCCGGTGACCTCGCCCGGTGATCACGCCCGGTGATCTCGCCCGGTGACCATACCCGGTGATCTCTCCCGGTGACCTCGCCCGGTGACCTCTCCCGGTGACCTCGCCCGGTGACCTCTCCCGGTGATCTCGCCCGGTGACCTCGCCTGGTGACCTCTCCCAGTGACCTCGCCCGGTGACCTCGCCCGGTGATCTCGCCCGGTGACCTCTCCCGGTGACCTCTCCCGGTGACCTCGCCCGGTGATCTTGCCCGGTTATCTCTCCCGGTGATCTCTCCCAGTGACCTCGACCGGTGACCTCTCCCGGTGATCTCGCCCGGTGACCTCGCCCGGTAATCTCGCCCGGTGACCTCACCCAGTGACCTCTCCCGGTGATCTCGCCCGGTGACCTCTCCCGGTGATCTCGCCTGGTGATCTCTCCCGGTTATCTCACCCGGTTACCTCGCCCGGTGATCTCGCCCGGTAACCTCTCCCGGTGACCTCGCCCGGTGATCACGCCCGGTGATCTCGCCCGGTGACCTCTCCCGGTGACCTCACCCGGTGACCTCTCCCGGTGACCTCACCCGGTGATCACGCCCGGTGATCTTGTCCGGTGACCTCGCCCGGTGACCTCGCCCGGTAATCTCGCCCGGTGACCTCACCCAGTGACCTCTCCCGGTGATCTCGCCCGGTGACCTCTCCCGGTGATCTCGCCTGGTGATCTCTCCCGGTTATCTCACCCGGTTACCTCGCCTGGTGATCTCGCCCGGTAACCTCTCCCGGTGACCTCGCCCGGTGATCACGCCCGGTGATCTCGCCCGGTGACCTCTCCCGGTGACCTCGCCCGGTGACCTCTCCCGGTGACCTCACCCGGTGATCACGCCCGGTGATCTTGTCCGGTGACCTCGCCCGGTGATCTCTCCCGGTAACCTCGCCCGGTGACCTCACCCGGTGACCTGGCCGGTTACCTCTCCCGGTGACCTTGCCCATTGACCTCTCCCGGTGACCTCGCCCAGTGATCACGCCCGGTGATCTCGCCCGGTGACCTCGCCCGGTGACCTCTCCCGGTAACCTCGCCCGGTGACCTCGCCCGGTGATCTCTCCCGGTGATATCTCCCGGTGACCTCGCCCGGTGACCTCTCCCGGTGACCTCGCCCAGTGATCACGCCCGGTGATGTCGCCCGGTGATCTCTCCCGGTGACCTCGCCCGGTGACCTCTCCCGGTGACCTCGCCCGGTGACCTCTCCCGGTGACCTCGCCTGGTGACCTCTCCCAGTGACCTCGCCCAGTGACCTTTCCCGGTGACCTCTCCCGGTGACCTCGCCCGGTGACCTCGCCCGGTGATCTCTCCCGGTGATCTCTCCCGGTGACCTCTCCCGGTGATCTCGCCCGGTGACCTCGCCCGGTGATCTCGCCCAGTGACCTCACCCGGTGACCTCGCCCGGTGACCTCTCCCGGTGACCTCGCCCGGTGATCACGCCCGCTGATCTCGCCCGGTGACCTCTCCCGGTGACCTCGCCCGGTGATCACGCCCGCTGATCTCGCCCGGTGACCTCTCCCGGTGAGCTCGCCCGGTGACCTTGCCCGTTGACCTCGCCCGGTGACCTCTCCCGGTGACCTATCCCGGTGACCTTGCCTGGTAACCTCGCCCGGTGATCTCGCCCGGTTATCTCTCCTGGTGTTCTCTCCCGGTGACCTCGCCCGGTGACCTCTCCCGGTGATCTCGACCGGTGACCTCGCCTGGTAATCTCGCACGGTGACCTCGCCCAGTGACCTCTCCCGGTGATCTCGCCCGGTGACCTCTCCCGGTGATCTCGCCCGGTGATCTCTCCCGGTTATCTCTCCCGGTTACCTCGCCCGGTGACCTCTCCCGGTGACCTCGCCCGGTGATCACGCCCGGTGACCTCGCCCGGTGACCTCGCCCGGTGACCTCTCCCGGTGACCTCGCCTGGTGATCACGCCCGGTGATCTTGCCCGGTGACCGCGCCCGGTGATCTCTCCCGGTAACCTCGCACGGTGAGCTCGCCCGGTGATCTCTCCCGGTGACCTCGCCCGGTTACCTCCCCCGGTGACCTCGCCCGGTGACCTCTCCCGGTGACCTCGCCGAGTGATCACGCCCGGTGATCTCTCCCGGTGACCTCTCCCGGTGACCTCTCCCGGTGACCTCACCCGGTGATCTCGCCCGGTGACCTCGCCCGGTGATCTCTCCCGGTGACCTCGCCCGGTGACCTCTCCCGGTGACCTCTCCCGGTGATCTCTCCCGGTGACCTCGCTCGGTGACCTCGCCCGGTGACCTCTCCCAGTGACCTCGCCCGGTGACCTCGCCCGGTGATCTCGCCCGGTGACCTCTCCCGGTGACCTCTCCCGGTGACCTCGCCCGGTGATCTCGCCCGGTTATCTCTCCCGGTGATCTCTCACGGTGACCTCGACCGGTGACCTCTCCCGGTGATCTCGCCCGGTGACCTCGCCCGGTAATCTCGCCCGGTGACCTCGCCCAGTGACCTCTCCCGGTGATCTCGCCCGGTGACCTCTCCCGGTGATCTCGCCCGGTGATCTCTCCTGGTTATCTCTCCCGGTTACCTCGCCCGGTGATCTCGCTCGGTGACCTCTCCCGGTGACCTCGCCCGGTGATCACGCCCGGTGATCTCGCCCGGTGACCATACCCGGTGATCTCTCCCGGTGACCTCGCCCGGTGACCTCTCCCGGTGACCTCGCCCGGTGACCTCGCCCGGTGATCTCGCCCGGTGACCTCGCCTGGTGACCTCTCCCAGTGACCTCGCCCGGTGACCTCGCCCGGTGATCTCGCCCGGTGACCTCTCCCGGTGACTTCTCCCGGTGACCTCGCCCGGTTATCTCTCCCGGTGATCTCTCCCAGTGACCTCGACCGGTGACCTCTCCCGGTGATCTCGCCCGGTGACCTCGCCCGGTAATCTCGCCCGGTGACCTCACCCAGTGACCTCTCCCGGTGATCTCGCCCGGTGACCTCTCCTGGTGATCTCGCCTGGTGATCTCTCCCGGTTACCTCGCCCGGTGATCTCGCCCGGTAACCTCTCCCGGTGACCTCGCCCGGTGATCACGCCCGGTGATCTCGCCCGGTGACCTCTCCCGGTGACCTCGCCCGGTGACCTCTCCCGGTGACCTCACCCGGTGATCACGCCCGGTGATCTTGTCCGGTGACCTCGCCCGGTGATCTCTCCCGGTAACCTCGCCCGGTGACCTCACCCGGTGACCTGGCCGGTTACCTCTCCCGGTGACCTCGCCCATTGACCTCTCCCGGTGACCTCGCCCAGTGATCACGCCCGGTGATCTCGCCCGGTGACCTCGCCCGGTGACCTCTCCCGGTAACCTCGCCCGGTGACCTCGCCCGGTGATCTCTCCCGGTGATCTCTCCCGGTGACCTCGCCCGGTGACCTCTCCCGGTGACCTCGCCCAGTGATCACGCCCGGTGATGTCGCCCGGTGACCTCGCCCGGTGATCTCTCCCGGTGACCTCGCCCGGTGACCTCTCCCGGTGACCTCGCCCGGTGACCTCTCCCGGTGACCTCGCCTGGTGACCTCTCCCGGTGACCTCGCCCAGTGACCTTTCCCGGTGACCTCTCCCGGTGACCTCGCCCGGTGACCTCGCCCGGTGATCTCTCCCGGTGATCTCTCCCGGTGACCTCTCCCGGTGATCTCGCCCGGTGACCTCGCCCGGTGATCTCGCCCAGTGACCTCACCCGGTGACCTCGCCCGGTGACCTCTCCCGGTGACCTCGCCCGGTGATCACGCCCGGTGATCTCGCCCGGTGACCTCTCCCGGTGAGCTCGCCCGGTGAACTTGCCCGTTGACCTCGCCCGGTGACCTCTCCCGGTGACCTATCCCGGTGACCTTGCCTGGTAACCTCGCCCGGTGATCTCGCCCGGTTATCTCTCCCGGTGATCTCTCCCGGTGACCTCGCCCGGTGACCTCTCCCGGTGATCTCGCCCGGTGACCTCGCCTGGTAATCTCGCACGGTGACCTCGCCCAGTGACCTCTCCCGGTGATCTCGCCCGGTGACCTCTCCCGGTGATCTCGCCCGGTGATCTCTCCCGGTTATCTCTCCCGGTGATCTCGCCCGGTGACCTCTCCCGGTGACCTCGCCCGGTGATCACGCCCGGTGACCTCGCCCGGTGATCACGCCCGGTGACCTCGCCCGGTGACCTCGCCCGGTGACCTCTCCCGGTGACCTCGCCCGGTGATCACGCCCGGTGATCTTGCCCGGTGACCGCGCCCGGTGATCTCTCCCGGTAACCTCGCACGGTGACCTCGCCCGGTGATCTCTCCCGGTGACCTCGCCCGGTTACCTCTCCCGGTGACCTCGCCCGGTGACCTCTCCCGGTGACCTCGCCGAGTGATCACGCCCGGTGATCTCTCCCGGTGACCTCGCCCGGTGACCTCACCCAGTGACCTCTCCCGGTGATCACGCCCGGTGATCTTGTCCGGTGACCTCGCCCGGTGACCTCGCCCGGTAATCTCGCCCGGTGACCTCACCCAGTGACCTCTCCCGGTGATCTCGCCCGGTGACCTCTCCCGGTGATCTCGCCTGGTGATCTCTCCCGGTTATCTCACCCGGTTACCTCGCCTGGTGATCTCGCCCGGTAACCTCTCCCGGTGACCTCGCCCGGTGATCACGCCCGGTGATCTCGCCCGGTGACCTCTCCCGGTGACCTCGCCCGGTGACCTCTCCCGGTGACCTCACCCGGTGATCACGCCCGGTGATCTTGTCCGGTGACCTCGCCCGGTGATCTCTCCCGGTAACCTCGCCCGGTGACCTCACCCGGTGACCTGGCCGGTTACCTCTCCCGGTGACCTTGCCCATTGACCTCTCCCGGTGACCTCGCCCAGTGATCATGCCCGGTGATCTCGCCCGGTGACCTCGCCCGGTGACCTCTCCCGGTAACCTCGCCCGGTGACCTCGCCCGGTGATCTCTCCCGGTGATATCTCCCGGTGACCTCGCCCGGTGACCTCTCCCGGTGACCTCGCCCAGTGATCACGCCCGGTGATGTCGCCCGGTGATCTCTCCCGGTGACCTCGCCCGGTGACCTCTCCCGGTGACCTCGCCCGGTGACCTCTCCCGGTAACCTCGCCTGGTGACCTCTCCCAGTGACCTCGCCCAGTGACCTTTCCCGGTGACCTCTCCCGGTGACCTCGCCCGGTGACCTCGCCCGGTGATCTCTCCCGGTGATCTCTCCCGGTGACCTCTCCCGGTGATCTCGCCCGGTGACCTCGCCCGGTGATCTCGCCCAGTGACCTCACCCGGTGACCTCGCCCGGTGACCTCTCCCGGTGACCTCGCCCGGTGATCACGCCCGCTGATCTCGCCCGGTGACCTCTCCCGGTGAGCTCGCCCGGTGACCTTGCCCGTTGACCTCGCCCGGTGACCTCTCCCGGTGACCTATCCCGGTGACCTTGCCTGGTAACCTCGCCCGGTGATCTCGCCCGGTTATCTCTCCCGGTGTTCTCTCCCGGTGACCTCGCCCGGTGACCTCTCCCGGTGATCTCGCCCGGTGACCTCGCCTGGTAATCTCGCACGGTGACCTCGCCCAGTGACCTCTCCCGGTGATCTCGCCCGGTGACCTCTCCCGGTGATCTCGCCCGGTGATCTCTCCCGGTTATCTCTCCCGGTTACCTCGCCCGGTGACCTCTCCCGGTGACCTCGCCCGGTGATCACGCCCGGTGACCTCGCCCGGTGACCTCGCCCGGTGACCTCTCCCGGTGACCTCGCCTGGTGATCACGCCCGGTGATCTTGCCCGGTGACCGCGCCCGGTGATCTCTCCCGGTAACCTCGCACGGTGACCTCGCCCGGTGATCTCTCCCGGTGACCTCGCCCGGTTACCTCTCCCGGTGACCTCGCCCGGTGACCTCTCCCGGTGACCTCGCCGAGTGATCACGCCCGGTGATCTCTCCCGGTGACCTCTCCCGGTGACCTCTCCTGGTGACCTCACCCGGTGATCTCGCCCGGTGACCTCGCCCGGTGATCTCTCCCGGTGACCTCGCCCGGTGACCTCTCCCGGTGACCTCTCCCGGTGATCTCTCCCGGTGACCTCGCTCGGTGACCTCGCCCGGTGACCTCTCCCAGTGACCTCGCCCGGTGACCTCGCCCGGTGATCTCGCCCGGTGACCTCTCCCGGTGACCTCTCCCGGTGACCTCGCCCGGTGATCTCGCCCGGTTATCTCTCCCGGTGATCTCTCACGGTGACCTCGACCGGTGACCTCTCCCGGTGATCTCGCCCGGTGACCTCGCCCGGTAATCTCGCCCGGTGACCTCGCCCAGTGACCTCTCCCGGTGATCTCGCCCGGTGACCTCTCCCGGTGATCTCGCCCGGTGATCTCTCCTGGTTATCTCTCCCGGTTACCTCGCCCGGTGATCTCGCTCGGTGACCTCTCCCGGTGACCTCGCCCGGTGATCACGCCCGGTGATCTCGCCCGGTGACCATACCCGGTGATCTCTCCCGGTGACCTCGCCCGGTGACCTCTCCCGGTGACCTCGCCCGGTGACCTCGCCCGGTGATCTCGCCCGGTGACCTCGCCTGGTGACCTCTCCCAGTGACCTCGCCCGGTGACCTCGCCCGGTGATCTCGCCCGGTGACCTCTCCCGGTGACCTCTCCCGGTGACCTCGCCCGGTTATCTCTCCCGGTGATCTCTCCCAGTGACCTCGACCGGTGACCTCTCCCGGTGATCTCGCCCGGTGACCTCGCCCGGTAATCTCGCCCGGTGACCTCACCCAGTGACCTCTCCCGGTGATCTCGCCCGGTGACCTCTCCCGGTGATCTCGCCTGGTGATCTCTCCCGGTTACCTCGCCCGGTGATCTCGCCCGGTAACCTCTCCCGGTGACCTCGCCCGGTGATCACGCCCGGTGATCTCGCCCGGTGACCTCTCCCGGTGACCTCGCCTGGTGACCTCTCCCGGTGACCTCACCCGGTGATCACGCCCGGTGATCTTGTCCGGTGACCTCGCCCGGTGATCTCTCCCGGTAACCTCGCCCGGTGACCTCACCCGGTGACCTGGCCGGTTACCTCTCCCGGTGACCTCGCCCATTGACCTCTCCCGGTGACCTCGCCCAGTGATCACGCCCGGTGATCTCGCCCGGTGACCTCGCCCGGTGACCTCTCCCGGTAACCTCGCCCGGTGACCTCGCCCGGTGATCTCTCCCGGTGATCTCTCCCGGTGACCTCGCCCGGTGACCTCTCCCGGTGACCTCGCCCAGTGATCACGCCCGGTGATGTCGCCCGGTGACCTCGCCCGGTGATCTCTCCCGGTGACCTCGCCCGGTGACCTCTCCCGGTGACCTCGCCCGGTGACCTCTCCCGGTGACCTCGCCTGGTGACCTCTCCCGGTGACCTCGCCCAGTGACCTTTCCCGGTGACCTCTCCCGGTGATCTCGCCCGGTGACCTCGCCCGGTGATCTCGCCCAGTGACCTCACCCGGTGACCTCGCCCGGTGACCTCTCCCGGTGACCTCGCCCGGTGATCACGCCCGGTGACCTCTCCCGGTGATCTCGCCCGGTGACCTCGCCTGGTAATCTCGCACGGTGACCTCTCCCGGTGACCTCACCCGGTGACCTCGCCCGGTGATCTCTCCCGGTGACCTCGCTCGGTGACCTCGCCCGGTGACCTCTCCCAGTGACCTCGCCCGGTGACCTCGCCCGGTGATCTCGCCCGGTGACCTCTCCCGGTGACCTCTCCCGGTGACCTCGCCCGGTGATCTCGCCCGGTTATCTCTCCCGGTGATCTCTCACGGTGACCTCGACCGGTGACCTCTCCCGGTGATCTCGCCCGGTGACCTCGCCCGGTAATCTCGCCCGGTGACCTCGCCCAGTGACCTCTCCCGGTGATCTCGCCCGGTGACCTCTCCCGGTGATCTCGCCCGGTGATCTCTCCTGGTTATCTCTCCCGGTTACCTCGCCCGGTGATCTCGCTCGGTGACCTCTCCCGGTGACCTCGCCCGGTGATCACGCCCGGTGATCTCGCCCGGTGACCATACCCGGTGATCTCTCCCGGTGACCTCGCCCGGTGACCTCTCCCGGTGACCTCGCCCGGTGACCTCGCCCGGTGATCTCGCCCGGTGACCTCGCCTGGTGACCTCTCCCAGTGACCTCGCCCGGTGACCTCGCCCGGTGATCTCGCCCGGTGACCTCTCCCGGTGACCTCTCCCGGTGACCTCGCCCGGTTATCTCTCCCGGTGATCTCTCCCAGTGACCTCGACCGGTGACCTCTCCCGGTGATCTCGCCCGGTGACCTCGCCCGGTAATCTCGCCCGGTGACCTCACCCAGTGACCTCTCCCGGTGATCTCGCCCGGTGACCTCTCCCGGTGATCTCGCCGGGTGATCTCTCCCGGTTACCTCGCCCGGTGATCTCGCCCGGTAACCTCTCCCGGTGACCTCGCCCGGTGATCACGCCCGGTGATCTCGCCCGGTGACCTCTCCCGGTGACCTCGCCCGGTGACCTCTCCCGGTGACCTCACCCGGTGATCACGCCCGGTGATCTTGTCCGGTGACCTCGCCCGGTGATCTCTCCCGGTAACCTCGCCCGGTGACCTCACCCGGTGACCTGGCCGGTTACCTCTCCCGGTGACCTCGCCCATTGACCTCTCCCGGTGACCTCGCCCAGTGATCACGCCCGGTGATCTCGCCCGGTGACCTCGCCCGGTGACCTCTCCCGGTAACCTCGCCCGGTGACCTCGCCCGGTGATCTCTCCCGGTGATCTCTCCCGGTGACCTCTCCCGGTGATCTCTCCCGGTGACCTCGCTCGGTGACCTCGCCCGGTGACCTCTCCCAGTGACCTCGCCCGGTGACCTCGCCCGGTGATCTCGCCCGGTGACCTCTCCCGGTGACCTCTCCCGGTGACCTCGCCCGGTGATCTCGCCCGGTTATCTCTCCCGGTGATCTCTCACGGTGACCTCGACCGGTGACCTCTCCCGGTGATCTCGCCCGGTGACCTCGCCCGGTAATCTCGCCCGGTGACCTCGCCCAGTGACCTCTCCCGGTGATCTCGCCCGGTGACCTCTCCCGGTGATCTCGCCCGGTGATCTCTCCTGGTTATCTCTCCCGGTTACCTCGCCCGGTGATCTCGCTCGGTGACCTCTCCCGGTGACCTCGCCCGGTGATCACGCCCGGTGATCTCGCCCGGTGACCATACCCGGTGATCTCTCCCGGTGACCTCGCCCGGTGACCTCTCCCGGTGACCTCGCCCGGTGACCTCGCCCGGTGATCTCGCCCGGTGACCTCGCCTGGTGACCTCTCCCAGTGACCTCGCCCGGTGACCTCGCCCGGTGATCTCGCCCGGTGACCTCTCCCGGTGACCTCTCCCGGTGACCTCGCCCGGTTATCTCTCCCGGTGATCTCTCCCAGTGACCTCGACCGGTGACCTCTCCCGGTGATCTCGCCCGGTGACCTCGCCCGGTAATCTCGCCCGGTGACCTCACCCAGTGACCTCTCCCGGTGATCTCGCCCGGTGACCTCTCCCGGTGATCTCGCCTGGTGATCTCTCCCGGTTACCTCGCCCGGTGATCTCGCCCGGTAACCTCTCCCGGTGACCTCGCCCGGTGATCACGCCCGGTGATCTCGCCCGGTGACCTCTCCCGGTGACCTCGCCCGGTGACCTCTCCCGGTGACCTCACCCGGTGATCACGCCCGGTGATCTTGTCCGGTGACCTCGCCCGGTGATCTCTCCCGGTAACCTCGCCCGGTGACCTCACCCGGTGACCTGGCCGGTTACCTCTCCCGGTGACCTCGCCCATTGACCTCTCCCGGTGACCTCGCCCAGTGATCACGCCCGGTGATCTCGCCCGGTGACCTCGCCCGGTGACCTCTCCCGGTAACCTCGCCCGGTGACCTCGCCCGGTGATCTCTCCCGGTGATCTCTCCCGGTGACCTCGCCCGGTGACCTCTCCCGGTGACCTCGCCCAGTGATCACGCCCGGTGATGTCGCCCGGTGACCTCGCCCGGTGATCTCTCCCGGTGACCTCGCTCGGTGACCTCTCCCGGTGACCTCGCCCGGTGACCTCTCCCGGTGACCTCGCCTGGTGACCTCTCCCGGTGACCTCGCCCAGTGACCTTTCCCGGTGACCTCTCCCGGTGATCTCGCCCGGTGACCTCGCCCGGTGATCTCGCCCAGTGACCTCACCCGGTGACCTCGCCCGGTGACCTCTCCCGGTGACCTCGCCCGGTGATCACGCCCGGTGACCTCTCCCGGTGATCTCGCCCGGTGACCTCGCCTGGTAATCTCGCACGGTGACCTCGCCCAGTGATCACGCCCGGTGATCTCGCCCGGTGACCTCTCCCGGTGACCTCACCCGGTGACCTCGCCCGGTGATCTCTCCCGGTGACCTCGCTCGGTGACCTCGCCCGGTGACCTCTCCCAGTGACCTCGCCCGGTGACCTCGCCCGGTGATCTCGCCCGGTGACCTCTCCCGGTGACCTCTCCCGGTGACCTCGCCCGGTGATCTCGCCCGGTTATCTCTCCCGGTGATCTCTCACGGTGACCTCGACCGGTGACCTCTCCCGGTGATCTCGCCCGGTGACCTCGCCCGGTAATCTCGCCCGGTGACCTCGCCCAGTGACCTCTCCCGGTGATCTCGCCCGGTGACCTCTCCCGGTGATCTCGCCCGGTGATCTCTCCTGGTTATCTCTCCCGGTTACCTCGCCCGGTGATCTCGCTCGGTGACCTCTCCCGGTGACCTCGCCCGGTGATCACGCCCGGTGATCTCGCCCGGTGACCATACCCGGTGATCTCTCCCGGTGACCTCGCCCGGTGACCTCTCCCGGTGACCTCGCCCGGTGACCTCGCCCGGTGATCTCGCCCGGTGACCTCGCCTGGTGACCTCTCCCAGTGACCTCGCCCGGTGACCTCGCCCGGTGATCTCGCCCGGTGACCTCTCCCGGTGACCTCTCCCGGTGACCTCGCCCGGTTATCTCTCCCGGTGATCTCTCCCAGTGACCTCGACCGGTGACCTCTCCCGGTGATCTCGCCCGGTGACCTCGCCCGGTAATCTCGCCCGGTGACCTCACCCAGTGACCTCTCCCGGTGATCTCGCCCGGTGACCTCTCCCGGTGATCTCGCCTGGTGATCTCTCCCGGTTACCTCGCCCGGTGATCTCGCCCGGTAACCTCTCCCGGTGACCTCGCCCGGTGATCACGCCCGGTGATCTCGCCCGGTGACCTCTCCCGGTGACCTCGCCCGGTGACCTCTCCCGGTGACCTCACCCGGTGATCACGCCCGGTGATCTTGTCCGGTGACCTCGCCCGGTGATCTCTCCCGGTAACCTCGCCCGGTGACCTCACCCGGTGACCTGGCCGGTTACCTCTCCCGGTGACCTCGCCCATTGACCTCTCCCGGTGACCTCGCCCAGTGATCACGCCCGGTGATCTCGCCCGGTGACCTCGCCCGGTGACCTCTCCCGGTAACCTCGCCCGGTGACCTCGCCCGGTGATCTCTCCCGGTGATCTCTCCCGGTGACCTCGCCCGGTGACCTCTCCCGGTGACCTCGCCCAGTGATCACGCCCGGTGATGTCGCCCGGTGACCTCGCCCGGTGATCTCTCCCGGTGACCTCGCCCGGTGACCTCTCCCGGTGACCTCGCCCGGTGACCTCTCCCGGTGACCTCGCCTGGTGACCTCTCCCGGTGACCTCGCCCAGTGAACTTTCCCGGTGACCTCTCCCGGTGATCTCGCCCGGTGACCTCGCCCGGTGATCTCGCCCAGTGACCTCACCCGGTGACCTCGCCCGGTGACCTCTCCCGGTGACCTCGCCCGGTGATCACGCCCGGTGACCTCTCCCGGTGATCTCGCCCGGTGACCTCGCCTGGTAATCTCGCACGGTGACCTCGCCCAGTGATCACGCCCGGTGATCTCGCCCGGTGACCTCTCCCGGTGAGCTCGCCCGGTGAACTTGCCCGTTGACCTCGCCCGGTGACCTCTCCCGGTGACCTATCCCGGTGACCTTGCCTGGTAACCTCGCCCGGTGATCTCGCCCGGTTATCTCTCCCGGTGATCTCTCCCGGTGACCTCGCCCGGTGACCTCTCCCGGTGATCTCGCCCGGTGACCTCGCCTGGTAATCTCGCACGGTGACCTCGCCCAGTGACCTCTCCCGGTGATCTCGCCCAGGTGACCTCTCCCGGTGATCTCGCCCGGTGATCTCTCCCGGTTATCTCTCCCGGTGACCTCTCCCGGTGACCTCGCCCGGTGATCACGCCCGGTGACCTCGCCCGGTGACCTCGCCCGGTGACCTCTCCCGGTGACCTCGCCCGGTGATCACGCCCGGTGATCTTGCCCGGTGACCGCGCCCGGTGATCTCTCCCGGTAACCTCGCACGGTGACCTCGCCCGGTGATCTCTCCCGGTGACCTCGCCCGGTTACCTCTCCCGGTGACCTCGCCCGGTGACCTCTCCCGGTGACCTCGCCGAGTGATCACGCCCGGTGATCTCTCCCGGTGACCTCGCCCGGTGACCTCTCCCGGTGACCTCACCCGGTGATCTCGCCCGGTGACCTCGCCTGGTGACCTCGCCCGGTGACCTCTCCCGGTGACCTCTCCCGGTGATCTCTCCCGGTGACCTCGCTCGGTGACCTCACCTGGTGACCTGGCCCGGTGATCTCGCCCGGTGACCTCGCCTTGTGACCTCTCCCAGTGACCTCTCCCGGTGACCTCGCCCGGTGACCTCACCAGGTGACCTCGCCAGGTGACCTTGCCCGGTGACCTGGCCCGGTGACCACTCCCGGTGACCTCTCCCGGTGACCTCTCCCGGTGACCTCTCCCGGTGACCTTGCCGGGTGACCGCTACCGGTGACCTTGCCGGGTGACCTCACCCGGTGACCTCTCCCGGTGACCTCTCCCGGTGACCTCGCCCGGTGACAACCGGATTTTGTTCCAATGATTTTGATGGGTTGCAAGTTGACTGGTTCTATAAAGGGCAGCGATCGGCTCCGCCAGGCAGTACAGACAATGATTCACCAAGCGTGTTGTTGACACAGTTTTGTGTGTGGAATTTGACGAATGAAGCCCAATCTTTGACCTGACAGAAAAGTTCCCCGATCGTCTGCAGTGTCTAGACGTCCCGATTCTCCCAGAGGCCGAGTGTGAGAACAGCTACGGGGAGAAAATCACCCAGAAGATGTTCTGCGCCGGGTTCCTGGAAGGAGGCAAGGAAGCGTGTCAGGTAGGGTGGGGCGATCAGCTCCTCCATAATATCACCAGAGAGAGAGAGAGAGAGAGAGATCAGCACCCCATAATATCACCAGAGAGAGAGAGAGAGAGAGAGATCAGCACCCCATAATATCACCAGAGAGAGAGAGAGAGAGAGATCAGCACCCCATAATATCACCAGAGAGAGAGAGAGAGAGAGAGAGATCAGCACCCCATAATATCACCAGAGAGATAGAGAGAGAGAGAGAGAGATCAGCACCCCATAATATCACCAGAGAGAGAGAGAGAGATCAGCACCCCATAATATCACCAGAGAGAGAGAGAGAGAGATCAGCACCCCATAATATCACCAGAGAGAGAGAGAGAGAGAGAGATCAGCACCCCATAATATCACCAGAGAGAGAGAGAGAGAGAGAGAGATCAGCACCCCATAATATCACCAGAGAGAGAGAGAGAGAGATCAGCACCCCATAATATCACCAGAGAGAGAGAGAGAGAGATCAGCACCCCATAATATCACCAGAGAGAGAGAGAGAGAGAGATCAGCACCCCATAATATCACCAGAGAGAGAGAGAGAGAGAGAGAGATCAGCACCCCATAATATCACCAGAGAGAGAGAGAGAGAGAGATCAGCTCCCCATAATATCACCAGAGAGAGAGAGAGAGAGAGAGATCAGCACCCCATAATATCACCAGAGAGAGAGAGAGAGAGAGAGATCAGCACCCCATAATATCACCAGAGAGAGAGAGAGAGAGAGAGATCAGCACCCCATAATATCACCAGAGAGAGAGAGAGAGAGATCAGCACCCCATAATATCACCAGAGAGAGAGAGAGAGAGATCAGCACCCCATAATATCACCAGAGAGAGAGAGAGAGAGAGAGAGATCAGCACCCCATAATATCACCAGAGAGAGAGAGAGAGAGAGAGATCAGCACCCCATAATATCACCAGAGAGAGAGAGAGAGAGAGAGATCAGCACCCCATAATATCACCAGAGAGAGAGAGAGAGAGAGATCAGCACCCCATAATATCACCAGAGAGAGAGGAGAGAGAGATCAGCACCCCATAATATCACAGAGAGAGAGAGAGAGAGATCAGCTACCCATAATATCACCAGAGAGAGAGAGAGAGAGAGAGATCAGCACCCCATAATTCACCAGAGAGAGAGAGAGAGAGATCAGCACCCCATAATATCACCAGAGAGAGAGAGAGAGAGATCAGCACCCCATAATATCACCAGAGAGAGAGAGAGAGAGATCAGCACCCCATAATATCACCAGAGAGAGAGAGGAGAGAGATCAGCACCCCATAATATCACCAGAGGAGAGATGAGAGAGAGATCAGCACCCCATAATATCACCAGAGAGAGAGAGAGAGAGAGAGAGATCAGCACCCATAATATCACCAGAGAGAGAGAGAGAGATCAGCTCACCCATAATATCACCAGAGAGAGAGAGAGAGAGATCAGCACCCCATATATCACCAGAGAGAGAGAGAGAGAGAATCAGCACCCCATAATATCACCAGAGAGAGAGGAGAGAGAGATCAGCACCCCATAATATCACCAGAGAGAGAGAGAGAGAGATCAGCTCCCATAATATCACCAGAGAGAGAGAGAGAGAGAGCAGCACCCCATAATATCACCAGAGAGAGAGAGAGAGATCAGCACCCCATAATATCACCAGAGAGAGAGAGAGAGAGAGATCAGCACCCCATAATATCACCAGAGAGAGAGAGAGAGAGATCAGCACCCATAATATCACCAGAGAGAGAGAGAGAGAGATCAGCACCCCATAATATCACCAGAGAGAGAGAGAGAGAGAGATCAGCACCCCATAATATCACCAGAGAGAGAGAGAGAGAGATCAGCACCCCATAATATCACCAGAGAGAGAGAGAGAGAGAGATCAGCACCCCATAATATCACCAGAAAGAGAGAGAGAGAGAGAGATCAGCACCCCATAATATCACCAGAGAGAGAGAGAGAGAGATCAGCACCCCATAATATCACCAGAGAGAGAGAGAGAGAGAGATCAGCACCCCATAATATCACCAGAGAGAGAGAGAGAGAGAGAGATCAGCACCCCATAATATCACCAGAGAGAGAGAGAGAGAGAGATCAGCACCCCATAATATCACCAGAGAGAGAGAGAGAGAGAGATCAGCACCCCATAATATCACCAGAGAGAGAGAGAGAGAGATCAGCACCCCATAATATCACCAGAGAGAGAGAGAGAGAGAGATCAGCACCCCATAATATCACCAGAGAGAGAGAGAGAGAGAGATCAGCACCCCATAATATCACCAGAGAGAGAGAGAGAGAGAGAGATCAGCACCCCATAATATCACCAGAGAGAGAGAGAGAGAGATCAGCACCCCATAATATCACCAGAGAGAGAGAGAGGAGAGATCAGCACCCCATAATATCACCAGAGAGAGAGAGAGAGAGTGATCAGCACCCCATAATATCACCAGAGAGAGAGAGAGAGAGATCAGCACCCCATAATATCACCAGAGAGAGAGAGAGAGAGAGAGATCAGCACCCCATAATATCACCAGAGAGAGAGAGAGAGAGAGATCAGCACCCCATAAAACACCAGAGAGAGAGAGAGAGAGAGAGATCAGCACCCCATAATATCGAATATCACCAGAGAGAGAAGAGAGAGAGAGATCAGCACCCCATAATATCACCAGAGAGAGAGAGAGAGAGAGATCAGCTCCCCATATATCACCAGAGAGAGAGAGAGAGAGATCAGCACCCCATAATATCACCAGAGGAGAGAGAGAGAGATCAGCACCCCCATAATATCACCAGAGAGAGAGAGAGAGAGATCAGCACCCCATAATATCACCAGAGAGAGAGAGAGAGAGAGAGATCAGCACCCCATAATATCACCAGAGAGAGAGAGAGAGAGAGAGATCAGCACCCCATAATATCACCAGAGAGAGAGAGAGAGAGAGCAGATCAGCACCCCATAATATCACCAGAGAGAGAGAGAGAGAGAGATCAGCACCCCATAATATCACCAGAGAGAGAGAGAGAGAGATCAGCACCCCATAATATCACCAGAGAGAGAGAGAGAGAGAGATCAGCACCCCATAATATCACCAGAGAGAGAGAGAGAGAGAGATCAGCTCCCCATAATATCACCAGAGAAGAGAGAGAGAGAGATCAGCACCCATAATATCACCAGAGAGAGAGAGAGAGAGATCAGCACCCCATAATATCACCAGAGAGAGAGAGAGAGAGATCAGGCACCCCATAATATCACCAGAGAGAGAGAGAGAGAGAGATCAGCACCCCATAATATCACCAGAGAGAGAGAGAGAGAGAGATCAGCACCCCATAATATCACCAGAGAGAGAGAGAAGAGAGAGATCAGCACCCCATAATATCACCAGAGAGAGAGAGAGAGAGAGAGATCAGCACCCCATAATATCACCAGAGGAGAGAGAGAGAGAGAGAGATCAGCACCCCATAATATCACCAGAGAGAGAGAGAGAGAGAGAGATCAGCTCCCCATAATATCACCAGAGAGAGAGAGAGAGAGAGAGATCAGCACCCCATAATTATCACCAGAGAGAGAGAGAGAGAGAGAGAGATCAGCACCCCATAATATCACCAGAGAGAGAGAGAGAGAGAGATCAGCACCCATAATATCACCAGAGAGAGAGAGAGAGAGAGATCAGCACCCCATAATATCACCAGAGAGAGAGAGAGAGAGAGATCAGCACCCCATAATATCACCAGAGAGAGAGAGAGAGAGAGATCAGCTCCCCATAATATCACCAGAGAGAGAGAGAGAGAGAGATCAGCACCCCATAATATCACCAGAGAGAGAGAGAGAGAGATCAGCACCCCATAATATCACCAGAGAGAAGAGAGAGAGATCAGCACCCCATAATATCACCAGAGAGAGAGAGAGAGAGAGAGATCAGCACCCCATAATATCACCAGAGAGAGAGAGAGAGAGAGAGATCAGCTCCCCATAATATCACCAGAGAGAGAGAGAGAGAGATCAGCACCCCATAATATCAACCAGAGAGAGAGAGAGAGAGAGATCAGCACCCCATAATATCACCAGAGAGAGAGAGAGAGATCAGCACCCCATAATATCACCAGAGAGAGAGAGAGAGAGATCAGCACCCCATAATATCACCAGAGAGAGAGAGAGAGAGAGTCAGCACCCCATAATATCACCAGAGAGAGAGAGAGAGAGAGATCAGCACCCCATAATATCACCAGAGAGAGAGAGAGAGAGAGATCACACCCCATAATATCACCAGAGAGAGGAGAGAGAGAGATCAGCACCCCATAATATCACCAGAGAGAGAGAGAGAGAGAGATCAGCACCCCCATAATATCACCAGAGAGAGAGAGAGAGAGAGAGAGATCAGCACCCCATAATATCACCAGAGAGAGAGAGAGAGAGAGATCAGCACCCCATAATATCACCAGAGAGAGAAGAGGAGAGAGAGAGATCTGCACCCCATAATATCACCAGAGAGAGAGAGAGAGAGAGAGATCAGCACCCCATAATATCACCAGAGAGAGAGAGAGGAGAGAGATCAGCACCCCATAATATCACCAGGAGGAGAGAGAGAGAGAGAGAGAGATCAGCACCCCATAATTCACCAGAGAGAGAAGAAGAGAGAGATCAGCTCCCCATAATATCACCAGAGAGGAGAGAGACGAGAGATCAGCACTCCCATAATATCACCAGAGAGAGAGAGAGAGAGAGAGATCAGCACCCCATAATATCACCAGAGAGGAGAGAGAGAGAGAGATCAGCACCCCATAATATCACCAGAGAGAGAGAGAGGAGAGAGTCTGCACCCCATAATAGCACCAGAGAGAGAGAGAGAGAGATCAGCAACCCCATAATATCACCAGAGAGAGAGAGAGAGAGATCAGCACCCCATAATATCACCAGAGGAGAGAGAGAGAGAGATCAGCACCCCATAATATCACCAGAGAGAGAGAGAGAGAGATCAGCACCCCATAATATCACCAGAGAGGAGAGAGTGAGAGAGAGATCAGCACCCCATAATATCACCAGAGAGAGAGAGAGAGATCAGCTCCCATAATATCACCAGGAGAGAGAGAGAGAGAGAGATCAGCACCCCATAATATCACCAGAGAGAGAGAGAGAGAGAGATCAGCTCCCCATAATATCACCAGAGAGAGAGAGAGAGAGATCAGCACCCCATAATATCACCAGAGAGAGAGAGAGAGAGAGAGATCAGCACCCCATAATATCACCAGAGAGAGAGAGAGAGAGAGAGATCAGCACCCCATAATATCACCAGAGAGAGAGAGAGAGAGATCAGCACCCCATAATATCACCAGAGAGAGAGAGAGAGAGATCATGACCACCCCTAATATCACAGAGAAGAGAGAGAGAGAGATCAGCACCCCATTAATATCCACAGAGAGAGAGAGAGGAGATCAGCTCCCCTTAATATCACCAAGAGAGAGAGAGAGAGAGATCAGCACCCCATAAATATCACAGAGAGAGAGAGAGAGAGAGCATCAGCACCCATAATATCACCAGAGAGAGAGAGAGAGAAGAGATCAGCAACCCCATATATCACACAGAGAGAGAGAGAGAGAGAGATCAAGCAACCCATAATATCACCATGAGAGGAGAGAGAGAGATCAGCACCCCATAATATCACCAGAGAGAGAGAGAGAGAGAGATCAGCCACCCCATAATATCACCAGAGAGAGAGAGAGAGAGAGAGATCAGCACCCGATAATATCACCAGAGAGAGAGAGAGAGGTATCAGCACCCCATAATCTCACCAGAGAGAGAGAGAGATCAGCACCCCATAATATCACCATGAAGAGAGGAGAGAGAGAGTCAGCACCCCATAATATCACCAGAGAGAGAGAGAAGAGAGATCAGCACCCCATAATATCACCAGAGAGAGAAGAGAGAGAGAGATCAGCACCCCATATATCACCCGAGAGAGAGAAGAGAGAGATCAGCACCCAATAATATCACCAGGAGAGAGAGAGAGAGAGATCAAGCCACCCCATAATATCACCAGAGAAGAGGAGAGAGAGAGAGAGATCAGCACCCCATAATATCACCAGAGAGAGAAAGCCCCAATCCCAGAGAGAGAGAGAGATCAGCCACCCCATAATATCACCAGAGAGAGAGAGAGAGAGAGATCAGCACCCCATAAATCACCAGAGAGAGAGAGAGAGATCAGCACCCCATAATATCACCAGAGAGAGAGAGAGAGAGAGATCAGCACCCCATAATATCACCAGAGAGAGAGAGAGAGAGAGATCAGCACCCCATAATATCACCAGAGAGAGAGAGAGAGAGATCAGCACCCATAATATCACCAGAGAGAGAGAGAGAGAGAGATCAGCACCCCATAATATCACCAGAGAGAGAGAGAGAGAGAGATCAGCTCCCCATAATACACCAGAGAGAGGAGAGAGAGAGATCAGCACCCCATAATATCACCAGAGGAGAGAGAGAGAGAGAGATCAGCACCCATAATATCACCAGAGAGAGAGAGAGAGAGATCAGCACCCCATAATATCACCAGAGAGAGAGAGAGAGAGAGATCAGCACCCCATAATATCACCAGAGAGAGAGAGAGAGAGATCAGCACCCCATAATATCACCAGAGAGAGAGAGAGAGAGAGATCAGCACCCCATAATATCACCAGAGAGAGAGAGAGAGAGATCAGCTCCCCATAATATCACCAGAGAGAGAGAGAGAGAGAGATCAGCACCCCATAATATCACCAAGAGAGAGAGAGAGAGAGAGAGATCAGCACCCCATAATATCACCAGAGAGAGAGAGAGAGAGAGAGATCAGCACCCCATAATATCACCAGAAGAGAGAGAGAGAGAGAGATCAGCACCCATAATATCACCAGAGAGAGAGAGAGAGAGATCAGCACCCCATAATATCACCAGAGAGAGAGAGAGAGAGAGATCAGCACCCCATAATATCACCAGAGAGAGAGAGAGAGATCAGCACCCCATAATATCACCAGAGAGAGAGAGAGAGAGATGAGAGATCAGCACCCCATAATATCACCAGAGAGAGAGAGAGAGAGAGATCAGCACCCCATAATATCACCAGAGAGAGAGAGAGAGAGAGATCAGCTCCCCATAATATCACCAGAGAGAGAGAGAGAGAGATCAGCACCCCATAATATCACCAGAGAGAGAGAGCGAGAGATCAGCACCCCATAATATCACCAGAGAGAGAGAGAGAGAGAGATCAGCTCCCCATAATATCACCAGAGAGAGAGAGAGAGAGATCAGCACCCCATTAATATCACCAGAGAGAGAGAGAGATCAGCACCCCATAATATCACCAGAGAGAGAGAGAGATCAGCACCCCATAATATCACCAGAGAGAGAGAGAGAGAGAGAACAGCACCCCATAATATCACCAGAGAGAGAGAGAGAGAGAGAGAGATCAGCACCCCATAATATCACCAGAGAGAGAGAGAGAGAGAGAGATCAGCACCCCATAATATACCAGAGAGAGAGAGAGAGAGAGAGAGATCAGCTCCCCATAATATCACCAGAGAGAGAGAGAGAAGAGAGATCAGCTCCCCATAATATCACCAGAGAGAGAGAGAGAGAGAGATCAGCCCCTATCACCAGAGAGAGAGAGATCAGCTCCCCATAAATATCACCAGAGAGAGAGAGAGAGAGAGATCAGCACCCCATAATATCACCAGATGAGAGAGAGATCAGCACCCCATAATATCACCAGAGAGAGAGAGAGAGAGATCAGCACCCCATAATATCCCTAGAGAGAGAGAGAGAGGAGAGATCAGCACCCCATAATATCACCAGAGAGAGAGAGGAGAGAGAGAGAGATCAGCACCCCCATAATATCACCCAGAGAGAGAGAGAGAGAGATCAGCACCCCATAATATCACCAGAGAGAGAGAGAGAGAGAGATCAGCACCCCATCCCCATAATATCACCAGAGAGAGAGAGAGAGAGAGAGATCAGCACCCCATAATATCACCAGAGAGAGAGAGAGAGAGATCAGCTCCCCATAATATCACCAGAGAGAGAGAGAGAGAGAGATCAGCACCCCATAATATCACCAGAGAGAGAGAGAGAGAGAGATCAGCTCCCCATAATATCACCAGAGAGAGAGAGAGAGAGAGAGATCAGCTCCCCATAATATCACCAGAGAGAGAGAGAGAGAGAGATCAGCACCCCATAATATCACCAGAGAGAGAGAGAGAGAGATCAGCACCCCATAATATCACCAGAGAGAGAGAGAGAGATCAGCACCCCATAATATCACCAGAGAGAGAGAGAGAGAGATCAGCACCCCATAATATCACCAGAGAGAGAGAGAGAGAGATCAGCACCCCATAATATCACCAGAGAGAGAGAGAGAGAGAGATCAGCACCCCATAATATCACCAGAGAGAGAGAGAGAGAGAGATCAGCACCCCATAATATCACCAGAGAGAGAGAGAGAGAGAGAGATCAGCACCCCATAATATCACCAGAGAGAGAGAGAGAGAGATCAGCACCCCATAATATCACCAGAGAGAGAGAGAGAGAGAGATCAGCACCCCATAATATCACCAGAGAGAGAGAGAGAGAGAGAGATCAGCTCCCCATAATATCACCAGAGAGAGAGAGAGAGAGAGAGAGATCAGCACCCCATAATATCACCAGAGAGAGAGAGAGAGAGAGAGAGATCAGCACCCCATAATATCACCAGAGAGAGAGAGAGAGATCAGCACCCCATAATATCACCAGAGAGAGAGAGAGAGAGAGATCAGCACCCCATAATATCACCAGAGAGAGAGAGAGAGAGAGATCAGCACCCCATAATATCACCAGAGAGAGAGAGAGAGAGAGATCAGCACCCCATAATATCACCAGAGAGAGAGAGAGAGAGAGATCAGCACCCCATAATATCACCAGAGAGAGAGAGAGAGAGAGAGAGATCAGCACCCCATAATATCACCAGAGAGAGAGAGAGAGAGATCAGCTCCCCATAATATCACCAGAGAGAGAGAGAGAGAGAGAGAGAGATCAGCACCCCATAATATCACCAGAGAGAGAGAGAGATAGATCAGCACCCCATAATATCACCAGAGAGAGAGAGAGAGAGAGATCAGCTCCCCATAATATCACCAGAGAGAGAGAGAGAGATCAGCACCCCATAATATCACCAGAGAGAGAGAGAGAGAGAGATCAGCACCCCATAATATCACCAGAGAGAGAGAGAGAGAGAGAGAGATCAGCTCCCCATAATATCACCAGAGAGAGAGAGAGAGATCAGCTCCCCATAATATCACCAGAGAGAGAGAGAGAGAGAGAGATCAGCACCCCATAATATCACCAGAGAGAGAGAGAGAGATCAGCACCCCATAATATCACCAGAGAGAGAGAGAGAGAGATCAGCACCCCATAATATCACCAGAGAGAGAGAGAGAGAGAGAGATCAGCTCCCCATAATATCACCAGAGAGAGAGAGAGAGAGAGAGATCAGCACCCCATAATATCACCAGAGAGAGAGAGAGAGAGAGAGATCAGCACCCCATAATATCACCAGAGAGAGAGAGAGAGAGATCAGCACCCCATAATATCACCAGAGAGAGAGAGAGAGAGATCAGCACCCCATAATATCACCAGAGAGAGAGAGAGAGAGAGAGATCAGCACCCCATAATATCACCAGAGAGAGAGAGAGAGAGATCAGCACCCCATAATATCACCAGAGAGAGAGAGAGAGAGAGAGAGATCAGCACCCCATAATATCACCAGAGAGAGAGAGAGAGAGAGAGAGATCAGCTCCCCATAATATCACCAGAGAGAGAGAGAGAGAGATCAGCACCCCATAATATCACCAGAGAGAGAGAGAGAGAGAGAGAGATCAGCACCCCATAATATCACCAGAGAGAGAGAGAGAGAGAGATCAGCACCCCATAATATCACCAGAGAGAGAGAGAGGAGAGAGGATCAGCACCCAATAATATCACAGAGAGAGAGAGAGAGAGAGATCAGCTCCCAATAATATCACCAGAGAGAGCAGAGAGAGAGAGATCAGCACCCCACTAATATCACCAGAGAGAGAGAGAGAGAGAGATCAGCACCCCATAATATCACCAGAGAGAGAGAGAGAGATCAGCACCCCATAATATCACAGAGAGAGAGAGAGAGAGATCAGCACCCCTAATATCACCAGAGAGAGAGAGAGAGAGAGAGATCAGCACCCCATAAATCACCAGAGAGAGAGAAGAGAGATCAGCACCCCATAATATCACCAGAGAGAGAGAGAGAGAGATCAGCACCCCATAATATCACCAGAGAGAGAGAGAGAGAGATCAGCTCCCCATAATATCACCAGAAGAGAGAGAGAGAGAGATCAGCACCCATAATATCACCAGAGAGAGAGAGAGAGAGAGAGAGATCAGCTCCCCATAATATCACCAGAGGAGAGAGAGAGAGAACAGCTCCCCATAATATCACCAGAGAGAGAGAGAGAGAGAGAGATCAGACCCCCATATATCACCAGAGAGAGAGAGAGAGAGAGAGATCAGCACCCCATAATATCACCAGAGAGAGAGAGAGAGAGAGAGAAGATCAGCACCCCATAATAACACCAGGAGAGAGAGAGAGAGAGATCAGCACCCCATAATATCACCAGAGAGAGAGAGAGAGAGAGATCAGCACCCCATAATATCACCAGGAGAGAGAGAGAGAGAGATCAGCACCCCATAATATCACCAGAGAGAGAGAGAGAGAGAGAGATCAGCTCCCCATAATATCACCAGAGAGAAGAGAGAGAGAGAGATCAGCACCCCATAATATCACCAGAGAGAGAGAGAGAGAGAGATCAGCACCCCATAATATCACCAGAGAGAGAGAGAGAGAGAGAGAGATCAGCTCCCCATAATATCACCAGAGAGAGAGAGAGAGAGAGATCAGCACCCCATAATATCACCAGAGAGAGAGAGAGAGAGAGATCAGCACCCCATAATATCACCAGAGAGAGAGAGAGAGAGAGAGATCAGCACCCCATAATATCACCAGAGAGAGAGAGAGAGAGAGATCAGCACCCCATAATATCACCAGAGAGAGAGAGAGAGAGATCAGCACCCCATAATATCACCAGAGAGAGAGAGAGAGAGAGAGATCAGCTCCCCATAATATCACCAGAGAGAGAGAGAGAGAGAGATCAGCACCCCATAATATCACCAGAGAGAGAGAGAGAGAGAGATCAGCACCCCATAATATCACCAGAGAGAGAGAGAGAGAGATCAGCACCCCATAATATCACCAGAGAGAGAGAGAGAGAGATCAGCACCCCATAATATCACCAGAGAGAGAGAGAGAGAGAGATCAGCACCCCATAATATCACCAGAGAGAGAGAGAGAGAGATCAGCTCCCCATAATATCACCAGAGAGAGAGAGAGAGAGAGATCAGCTCCCATAATATCACCAGAGAGAAGAGAGAGAGAGAGATCAGCACCCCCATAATATCACCAGAGAGAGAGAGAGAGAGAGATCAGCACCCCATAATATCACCAGAGAGAGAGAGAGAGAGAGATTCAGCACCCCATAATATCACCAGAGGAGAGAGAGAGAGAGATCAGCTCCCCATAATATTCACCAGAGAGAGAGAGAGAGAGAGATCAGCACCCCATAATATCACCAGAGAGAGAGAGAGAGAGAGATCAGCACCCCCATAATATCACCAGAGAGAGAGAGAGAGAGAGATCAGCTCCCCATAATATCACCAGAGAGAGAGAGAGAGAGATCAGCACCCCATAATATCACCAGAGAGAGAGAGAGAGAGATCAGCTCCCCATAATATCACCAGAGAGAGAGAGAGAGAGAGATCAGCTCCCCATAATATCACCAGAGAGAGAGAGAGAGAGAGAGATCAGCACCCCATAATATCACCAGAGAGAGAGAGAGAGAGAGATCAGCACCCCATAATATCACCAGAGAGAGAGAGAGAGAGAGAGATCAGCTCCCCATAATATCACCAGAGAGAGGAGGAGAGAGAGATCAGCACCCCATATATCACCAGAGAGAGAGAGAGAGAGAGATCAGCACCCATAATATCACCAGAGAGGAGAGAGAGAGAGAGAGTCAGCACCCCATAATATCACCAGAGAGAGAGAGAGAGAGAGAGATCAGCACCCCATATATCACCAGAGAGAGAGAGAGAGATCAGCACCCCATAATATCACCAGAGAGAGAGAGAGAGAGATCAGCACCCCATAATATCACCAGAGAGAGAGAGAGAGAGAGAGATCAGCACCCCATAATATCACCAGAGAGAGAGAGAGAGAGAGAGATCAGCACCCCATAATATCACCAGAGAGAGAGAGAGAGAGAGAGATCAGCACCCCATAATATCACCAGAGAGAGAGAGAGAGAGATCAGCACCCCATAATATCACCAGAGAGAGAGAGAGAGAGAGAGATCAGCACCCCATAATATCACCAGAGAGAGAGAGAGAGAGAGATCAGCACCCATAATATCACCAGAGAGAGAGAGAGAGAGAGATCAGCACCCCATAATATCACCAGAGAGAGAGAGAGAGAGAGATCAGCACCCCATAATATCACCAGAGAGAGAGAGAGAGAGAGATCAGCACCCCATAATATCACCAGAGAGAGAGAGAGAGAGATCAGCACCCCATAATATCACCAGAGAGAGAGAGAGAGAGAGATCAGCACCCCATAATATCACCAGAGAGAGAGAGAGAGAGAGATCAGCACCCCATAATATCACCAGAGAGAGAGAGAGAGAGAGATCAGCACCCCATAATATCACCAGAGAGAGAGAGAGAGAGAGATCAGCACCCCATAATATCACCAGAGAGAGAGAGAGAGAGATCAGCACCCCATAATATCACCAGAGAGAGAGAGAGAGAGAGAGATCAGCACCCCATAATATCACCAGAGAGAGAGAGAGAGAGAGATCAGCACCCCATAATATCACCAGAGAGAGAGAGAGAGAGAGATCAGCACCCCATAATATCACCAGAGAGAGAGAGAGAGAGAGAGATCAGCACCCCATAATATCACCAGAGAGAGAGAGAGAGAGAGATCAGCACCCCATAATATCACCAGAGAGAGAGAGAGAGAGAGATCAGCACCCCATAATATCACCAGAGAGAGAGAGAGAGAGAGATCAGCACCCATAATATCACCAGAGAGAGAGAGAGAGAGAGATCAGCACCCCATAATATCACCAGAGAGAGAGAGAGAGAGAGAGATCAGCACCCCATAATATCACCAGAGAGAGGAGATGAGAGAGAGATCAGCTCACCCATAATATCACCAGAGAGAGAGAGAGAGAGAGAGATCAGCACGCCCATAATATCACCAGAGAGAGAGAGAGAGAGAGAGATCAGCACCCCATAATATCACCAGAGAGAGAGAGAGAGAGAGATCAGCACCCCATAATATCACCAGAGAGAGAGAGAGAGAGAGATCAGCACCCCAAAATATCACCAGAGAGAGAGAGAGAGAGATCAGCACCCCATAATATCACCAGACGAGAGAGAGAGAGAGAGATCAGCACCCCATAATATCACCAGAGAGAGAGAGAGAGAGAGATCAGCACCCCATATATCACCTAGAGAGAGAGAGAGAGAGAGGATCAGCACCCCATAATATCACCAGAGAGAGAGAGAGAGAGATCAGCACCCCCATAATATCACCAAGAGAGAGAGAGAGAAGAGTCAAGCACCCCATAATATCACCAGAGAGAGAGAGAGAGAGATCAGCACCCATAATATACCCAGAGAGAGAGAGAGAGAGATCAGCACCCCATAATATCACCGAGAGAGAGAGAGAGAGAGATCAGCACCCCATAATATCACCAGAGAGAGAGAGAGAGATCAGCACCCCCATAATATCACCTGAGAGAGAGAAGAGAGATCGCACCCATAATATCACCAGAGAGAGAGAGAGAGAGAGATCAGCACCCCATAATATCACCAGAGAGAGAGAGAGAGAGAGATCAGCACCCCATAATATCACCAGAGAGAGAGAGAGAGAGAGAGATCAGCACCCCATAATATCACCAGAGAGAGAGAGAGAGAGAGAGATCAGCACCCCATAATATCACCAGAGAGAGAGAGAGAGAGAGATCAGCTCCCCATAATATCACCAGAGAGAGAGAGAGAGAGAGATCAGCACCCCATAATATCACCAGAGAGAGAGAGAGAGAGATCAGCACCCCATAATATCACCAGAGAGAGAGAGAGAGAGATCAGCACCCCATAATATCACCAGAGAGAGAGAGAGATCAGCACCCCATAATATCACCAGAGAGAGAGAGAGAGAGAGATCAGCACCCCATAATATCACCAGAGAGAGAGAGAGAGAGATCAGCTCCCCATAATATCACCAGAGAGAGAGAGAGAGAGAGATCAGCACCCCATAATATCACCAGAGAGAGAGAGAGAGAGAGATCAGCACCCCATAATATCACCAGAGAGAGAGAGAGAGAGAGAGATCAGCACCCCATAATATCACCAGAGAGAGAGAGAGAGAGAGTCAGCACCCCATAATATCACCAGAGAGAGAGAGAGAGAGAGAGATCAGCACCCCATAATATCACCAGAGAGAGAGAGAGAGAGAGATCAGCACCCATAATATCACCAGAGAGAGAGAGAGAGAGAGATCAGCACCCCATAATATCACCAGAGAGAGAGAGAGAGAGATCAGCACCCCATAATATCACCAGAGAGAGAGAGAGAGAGAGAGATCAGCACCCCATATATCACCAGAGAGAGAGATGAGAGATCAGCAACCCCATAATACAGAGAGAGAGATGAGAGAGAGAGATCAGCACCCCATAATATCACAGAGAGAGAGAGTTAGAAGAGAGAGATCAGCACCCCCATATAATTCAACAGAGAGAGAGAGAGAGAGATCACACCCCATAATAACACCGAGAGAGAGCGAGAGAGAGAGAGCTCAGCACACCCCATAATATCACCAGAGAGAGAGAGAGAGAGAGAGATCAGCACCCCATAATATCACCAGAGAGAGAGAGAGAGAGATCAGCACCCCATAATATCACCAGAGAGAGAGAGAGAGAGATCAGCACCCCATAATATCACCAGAGAGAGAGAGAGAGAGATCAGCACCCCATAATATCACCAGAGAGAGAGAGAGAGAGAGATCAGCACCCCATAATATCACCAGAAGAGAGAGAGAGAGAGAGATCAGCTCCCATTAATATCACCAGAGAGAGAGAGTGAGAATCAGCACCCCATAATATCACCAGAGAGAGAGAGAGAGAGAATCAGCACCCCATAATATCACCAGAGAGAGAGAGAGAGAGATCAGCACCCCAATAATATCACCAGAGAGAGAGAGAGAGAGAGATCAGCACCCCATAATATCACCAGAGAGAGAGAGAGAGAGATCAGCACCCCATATATCACCAGAGAGAGAGAGAGAGAGAGATCAGCACCCCATAATATCACCAGAGAGAGAGAGAGAGAGATCAGCACCCATAATATCACCAGAGAGAGAGAGAGAGAGAGAGATCAGCACCCCATAATATCACCAGAGAGAGAGAGAGAGAGAGATCAGCTCCCCATAATATCACCAGAGAGAGAGAGAGAGATCAGCTCCCCATAATATCACCAGAGAGAAGAGAGATCAGCACCCCATAATATCACAGAGAGAGAGAGAGAGAGATCAGCTCCCCATAATATCACCAGAGAGAGAGAGAGAGAGAGAGAGATCAGCTCCCCATAATATCACCAGAGAGAGAGAGAGAGATCAGCACCCCATAATATCACCAGAGAGAGAGAGAGAGAGAGAGATCAGCTCCCCATAATATCACCAGAGAGAGAGAGAGATCAGCACCCCATAATATCACCAGAGAGAGAGAGAGAGAGAGATCAGCACCCCATAATATCACCAGAGAGAGAGAGAGAGAGAGAGATCAGCACCCCATAATATCACCAGAGAGAGAGAGAGAGAGATCAGCTCCCCATAATATCACCAGAGAGAGAGAGAGAGAGAGAGATCAGCACCCCATAATATCACCAGAGAGAGAGAGAGAGAGATCAGCACCCCATAATATCACCAGAGAGAGAGAGAGAGAGAGATCAGCACCCCATAATATCACCAGAGAGAGAGAGAGAGAGATCAGCTCCCCATAATATCACCAGAGAGAGAGAGAGAGAGAGATCAGCACCCCATAATATCACCAGAGAGAGAGAGAGAGAGATCAGCACCCCATAATATCACCAGAGAGAGAGAGAGAGAGAGATCAGCACCCCATAATATCACCAGAGAGAGAGAGAGAGAGAGATCAGCACCCCATAATATCACCAGAGAGAGAGAGAGAGAGAGAGATCAGCACCCCATAATATCACCAGAGAGAGAGAGAGAGAGAGATCAGCACCCCATAATATCACCAGAGAGAGAGAGAGAGAGATCAGCACCCCATAATATCACCAGAGAGAGAGAGAGAGAGAGATCAGCACCCCATAATATCACCAGAGAGAGAGAGAGAGAGAGATCAGCACCCCATAATATCACCAGAGAGAGAGAGAGAGAGAGATCAGCACCCCATAATATCACCAGAGAGAGAGAGAGAGAGAGAGATCAGCACCCCATAATATCACCAGAGAGAGAGAGAGAGAGATCAGCACCCCCATAATATCACCAGAGAGAGAGAGAGAGAGAGATCAGCACCCCATAATATCACCAGAGAGAGAGAGAGAGAGAGATCAGCACCCCATAATATCACCAGAGAGAGAGAGAGAGAGAGATCAGCACCCCATAATATCACCAGAGAGAGAGAGAGAGAGATCAGCACCCCATAATATCACCAGAGAGAGAGAGAGAGAGAGATCAGCACCCCATAATATCACCAGAGAGAGAGAGAGAGAGATCAGCACCCCATAATATCACCAGAGAGAGAGAGAGAGAGAGATCAGCACCCCATAATATCACCAGAGAGAGAGAGAGAGAGAGATCAGCACCCCATAATATCACCAGAGAGAGAGAGAGAGAGAGATCAGCACCCCATAATATCACCAGAGAGAGAGAGAGAGAGAGATCAGCTCCCCATAATATCACCAGAGAGAGAGAGAGAGAGAGAGATCAGCACCCCATAATATCACCAGAGAGAGAGAGAGAGAGAGATCAGCACCCCATAATATCACCAGAGAGAGAGAGAGAGAGAGATCAGCTCCCCATAATATCACCAGAGAGAGAGAGAGAGAGATCAGCTCCCCATAATATCACCAGAGAGAGAGAGAGAGAGAGATCAGCACCCCATAATATCACCAGAGAGAGAGAGAGAGAGATCAGCACCCCATAATATCACCAGAGAGAGAGAGAGAGAGAGATCAGCTCCCCATAATATCACCAGAGAGAGAGAGAGAGAGAGAGATCAGCACCCCATAATATCACCAGAGAGAGAGAGAGAGAGAGATCAGCACCCCATAATATCACCAGAGAGAGAGAGAGAGAGAGATCAGCTCCCCATAATATCACCAGAGAGAGAGAGAGAGAGATCAGCACCCCATAATATCACCAGAGAGAGAGAGAGAGAGAGAGATCAGCACCCCATAATATCACCAGAGAGAGAGAGAGAGAGAGAGATCAGCACCCCATAATATCACCAGAGAGAGAGAGAGAGAGATCAGCTCCCCATAATATCACCAGAGAGAGAGAGAGAGAGAGAGATCAGCACCCCATAATATCACCAGAGAGAGAGAGAGAGAGAGATCAGCACCCCATAATATCACCAGAGAGAGAGAGAGAGAGATCAGCACCCCATAATATCACCAGAGAGAGAGAGAGAGAGATCAGCACCCCATAATATCACCAGAGAGAGAGAGAGAGAGATCAGCACCCCATAATATCACCAGAGGAGAGAGAGAGAGATCAGCACCCCATAATATCACCAGAGAGAGAGAGAGAGAGAGAGATCAGCACCCCATAATATCACCAGAGAGAGAGAGAGAGAGAGATCAGCACCCCATAATATCACCAGAGAGAGAGAGAGAGAGAGATCAGCACCCCATAATATCACCAGAGAGGAGAGAGAGAGAGATCAGCACCCCATAATATCACCAGAGAGAGAGAGAGAGAGAGATCAGCACCCCATAATATCACCAGAGAGAGAGAGAGAGAGATCAGCTCCCCATAATATCACCAGAGAGAGAGAGAGAGAGAGGATCAGCTCCCCATAATATCACCAGAGAGAGAGAGAGAGAGAGATCAGCACCCCATAATATCACCAGAGAGAGAGAGAGAGAGAGAGAGATCAGCACCCCATAATATCACCAGAGAGAGAGAGAGAGAGAGAGATCAGCACCCCATAATATCACCAGAGAGAGAGAGAGAGAGAGAGATCAGCACCCCATAATATCACCAGAGAGAGAGAGAGAGAGAGAGAGATCAGCTCCCCATAATATCACCAGAGAGAGAGAGAGAGAGAGAGATCAGCACCCCATAATATCACCAGAGAGAGAGAGAGAGAGAGAGATCAGCTCCCCATAATATCACCAGAGAGAGAGAGAGAGAGAGATCAGCACCCCATAATATCACCAGAGAGAGAGAGAGAGAGATCAGCTCCCCATAATATCACCAGAGAGAGAGAGAGAGAGAGATCAGCACCCCATAATATCACCAGAGAGAGAGAGAGAGAGAGATCAGCACCCCATAATATCACCAGAGAGAGAGAGAGAGAGAGAGAGATCAGCACCCCATAATATCACCAGAGAGAGAGAGAGAAGAGATCAGCACCCCATAATATCACCAGAGAGAGAGAGAGAGAGAGAGATCAGCACCCCATAATATCACCAGAGGAGAGAGAGAGAGATCAGCACCCCATAATATCACCAAGAGAGAGAGAGAGAGATCAGCACCCATAATATCACCAGAGAGAGAGAGAGAGAGAGATCAGCACCCCATAATATCACCAGAGAGAGAGAGAGAGAGAGATCAGCACCCCATAATATCACCAGAGAGAGAGAGAGAGAGATCAGCACCCCATAATATCACCAGAGAGAGAGAGAGAGAGATCAGCACCCCATAATATCACCAGAGAGAGAGAGAGAGAGAGAGATCAGCACCCCATAATATCACCAGAGAGAGAGAGAGAGAGATCAGCACCCCATAAATATCACCAGAGA
This sequence comes from Squalus acanthias, assembly GCA_030390025.1. NCBI lineage: Eukaryota > Metazoa > Chordata > Chondrichthyes > Squaliformes > Squalidae > Squalus > Squalus acanthias. The sequence continues at coordinate 604,755 of JASTWF010000168.1, read as the reverse complement.
GAGAGAGAGAGATCAGCACCCCATAATATCACCAGAGAGAGAGAGAGAGAGATCAGCTCCCCATAATATCACCAGAGAGAGAGAGAGAGAGAGATCAGCACCCCATAATATCACCAGAGAGAGAGAGAGAGAGATCAGCACCCCATAATATCACCAGAGAGAGAGAGAGAGAGAGATCAGCACCCCATAATATCACCAGAGAGAGAGAGAGAGAGAGATCAGCACCCCATAATATCACCAGAGGAGAGAGAGAGAGAGATCAGCACCCCATAATATCACCAGAGAGAGAGAGAGAGAGAGATCAGCACCCCATAATATCACCAGAGAGAGAGAGAGATCAGCACCCATATTCACCAGAGAGAGAGAGAGAAGATCAGGCCACCCCATAATATCACCAGAGAGAGAGAGAGAAGAGAGATCAGCTCCCCATAATATCACCAGAGAGAGGAGAGAGAGAGAGATCAGCACCCATAATATCACCAGGGAGAGAGAGAGGAGAGAGAGAGAGCAGCACCCCATACTATCACCAGAGAGAGAGAGAGATCAGCACCCCTAATATCACCAGAGAGAGAGAGAGAGAGAGAGATCAGCACCCATAATATCACCAAGAGAGAGAGAGAGAGATCAGCACCCCCATAATATCACCAGAGAGAGAGAGAGAGATCAGCACCCCATAATATCACCAGAGAGAGAGGAGAGAGAGAGAGATCAGCACCCCATAATATCACCAGAGAGAGAGAGAGAGAGAGAGTCAGCACCCATAATATCACCAGACGAGAGAGAGAGAGAGAGAGAGATCAGCACCCCATAATATCACCAGAGAGAGAGAGAGAGAGATCAGCACCCCATAATATCACCAGAGAGAGAGAGAGAGAGAGAGTCAGCACCCCATAATATCACCAGAGAGAGAGAGTAGAGAGAGATCAGCACCCCATAATATCACCAGAGAGAGAGAGAGAGAATCAGCACCCCATAAATCACCACAGAGATCAGCACCCCATAATATCACCAGAGAGAGAGAGAGGAGAGAGATCAGCACCCCATAATATCACCAAGAGAGAGAGAGAGAGAGGATCAGCACCCCATAATATCACCAGAGAGAGAGAAGAGGAGAGAGTCAGCTCCCCATAATCTCACCAGAGAGAGAGACGAGAGAGATCACACCCATAATATCACCAGAGAGAGAGAGAGAGAGATCAGCTCCCCATAATATCACCAGAGAGAGAGAAGAGAGAGATCAGCACCCCCATAATATCACCAGAGAGAGAGAGAGAGAGAGAGATCAGCACCCCATAATATCACCAGAGAGAGAGAGAGAGAGATCAGCACCCCATAATATCACCAGAGAGAGAGAGAGAGAGATCAGCACCCCATAATATCACCAGAGAGAGAGAGAGAGAGATCAGCACCCCCATAATATCACCAGAGAGAGAGAGAGAGAGAGAGATCAGCACCCATAATATCACCAGAGAGAGAGAGAGAGATCAGCAACCCATAATATCACCAGAGAGAGAGAGAGATCAGCTCCCCATAATATCACCAGAGAGAGAGAGAGAGGGAGAGATCAGCACCCCATAATATCCCAGAGAAGAGAGAGAGAGATCAGCTCCCCATAATATCACCAGAGAGAGAGAGAGAGAGAGATCAGCACCCCATAATATCACCAGAGAGAGAGAGAGAGAGAGATCAGCTCCCCATAATATCACCAGAGAGAGAGAGAAGAGAGAGAGATCAGCACCCCCATAATATCACCAGAGAGAGAGAGAGAGAGAGATCAGCTCCCATATTATCACCAGAGAGAGAGAGAGAGAGAGATCAGCTCCCATAATATCACCAGAGAGAGAGAGAGAGAGATCAGCACCCCATAATATCACCAGAGAGAGAGAGAGAGAGAGATCAGCACCCCATAATATCACCAGAGAGAGAGAGAGAGAGATCAGCACCCCATAATATCACCAGAGAGAGAGAGAGAGAGAGATCAGCACCCCATAATATCACCAGAGAGAGAGAGAGAGAGATCAGCACCCCATAATATCACCAGAGAGAGAGAGAGAGAGATCAGCACCCCATAATATCACGAGAGAGAGAGAGAGAGAGATCAGCACCCCATAATATCACCAGAGAGAGAGAGAGAGATCAGCACCCCATAATATCACCAGAGAGAGAGAGAGAGAGAGAGATCAGCACCCCATAATATCACCAGAGAGAGAGAGAGAGAGATCAGCTCCCCATAATATCACCAGAGAGAGAGAGAGAGAGAGATCAGCACCCCATAATATCACCAGAGAGAGAGAGAGAGAGATCAGCACCCCATAATATCACCAGAGAGAGAGAGAGAGAGAGATCAGCACCCCATAATATCACCAGAGAGAGAGAGAGAGAGATCAGCACCCCATAATATCACCAGAGAGAGAGAGAGAGAGAGATCAGCTCCCCATAATATCACCAGAGAGAGAGAGAGGAGAGAGATCAGACCCCATAATATCACCAGAGAGAGAGAGAGAGAGAGATCAGCACCCCATAATATCACCAGAGAGAGAGAGAGAGAGAGATCAGCACCCCATAATATCACCAGAGAGAGAGAGAGAGAGATCAGCTCCCCATAATATCACCAGAGAGAGAGAGAGAGAGAGATCAGCTCCCCATAATATCACCAGAGAGAGGAGAGGAGAGATCAGCACCCCATAATATCACCAGAGAGAGAGAGAGAGAGATCAGCTCCCCATAATATCACCAGAGAGAGAGAGAGAGAGAGATCAGCACCCCATAATATCACCAGAGAGAGAGAGAGAGAGAGATCAGCACCCCATAATATCACCAGAGAGAGAGAGAGAGAGAGATCAGCACCCCATAATATCACCAGAGAGAGAGAGAGAGAGATCAGCACCCCCATAATATCACCAGAGAGAGAGAGAGAGATCAGCACCCCATAATATCACCAGAGAGAGAGAGAGAGAGAGATCAGCACCCCATAATATCACCAGAGAGAGAGAGAGAGAGAGATCAGCACCCCATAATATCACCAGAGAGAGAGAGAGAGAGATCAGCACCCCATAATATCACCAGAGAGAGAGAGAGAGAGAGATCAGCACCCCATAATATCACCAGAGAGAGAGAGAGAGAGATCAGCACCCCATAATATCACCAGAGAGAGAGAGAGAGAGAGATCAGCACCCCATAATATCACCAGAGAGAGAGAGAGAGAGATCAGCACCCCATAATATCACCAGAGAGAGAGAGAGAGAGATCAGCACCCCATAATATCACCAGAGAGAGAGAGAGAGAGATCAGCACCCCATAATATCACCAGAGAGAGAGAGAGAGAGAGAGATCAGCACCCCATAATATCACCAGAGAGAGAGAGAGAGAGAGATCAGCACCCCATAATATCACCAGAGAGAGAGAGAGAGAGATCAGCACCCCATAATATCACCAGAGAGAGAGAGAAGAGAGATCAGCACCCCATAATATCACCAGAGAGAGAGAGAGAGAGAGAGATCAGCTCCCCTAATATCACCAGAGAGAGAGAGAGAGATCAGCACCCATAATATCACCAGAGAGAGAGAGGAGAGAGATCAGCACCCCATAATATCACCAGAGAGAGAGAGAGAGAGAGAGATCAGCACCCCATAATATCACCCAGAGAGAGAGAGAGAGAGATCAGCACCCATAATATCACCAGGAGAGAGAGAGAGAGAGAGAGATCAGCTACCCCATAATATCACCAGAGAGAGAGAGAGAGAGATCAGCACCCCATAATATCACCAGAGAGAGAGAGAGAGAGAGAGATCAGCACCCCATAATATCACCAGAGAGAGAGAGAGAGATCAGACCCCATAATATCACCAGAGAGAGTGAGAGAGAGAGATCAGCTCCCCATAATATCACCAGAGAGAGAGAGAGAGAGAGATCAGCACCCCATAATATCACCAGAGAGAGAGAGAGAGAGAGATCAGCTCCCCATAATATCACCAGAGAGAGAGAGAGAGAGATCAGCACCCCATAATATCACCAGAGAGAGAGAGAGAGAGAGATCAGCACCCCATAATATCACCAGAGAGAGAGAGAGAGAGAGATCAGCACCCCATAATATCACCAGAGAGAGAGAGAGAGAGAGATCAGCACCCCATAATATCACCAGAGAGAGAGAGAGAGAGAGATCAGCACCCCATAATATCACCAGAGAGAGAGAGAGAGAGAGATCAGCACCCCATAATATCACCAGAGAGAGAGAGAGAGAGATCAGCACCCCATAATATCACCAGAGAGAGAGAGAGAGAGATCAGCACCCCATAATATCACCAGAGAGAGAGAGAGAGAGAGAGAGATCAGCACCCCATAATATCACCAGAGAGAGAGAGAGAGAGAGAGATCAGCACCCCATAATATCACCAGAGAGAGAGAGAGAGAGAGAGATCAGCTCCCCATAATATCACCAGAGAGAGAGAGAGAGAGATCAGCACCCCATAATATCACCAGAGAGAGAGAGAGAGAGAGAGAGATCAGCTCCCCATAATATCACCAGAGAGAGAGAGAGAGAGAGAGATCAGCTCCCCATAATATCACCAGAGAGAGAGAGAGAGAGATCAGCACCCCATAATATCACCAGAGAGAGAGAGAGAGAGAGAGATCAGCACCCCATAATATCACCAGAGAGAGAGAGAGAGAGATCAGCACCCCATAATATCACCAGAGAGAGAGAGAGAGAGATCAGCACCCCATAATATCACCAGAGAGAGAGAGAGAGAGAGAGATCAGCACCCCATAATATCACCAGAGAGAGAGAGAGAGAGAGATCAGCACCCCATAATATCACCAGAGAGAGAGAGAGAGAGAGAGATCAGCACCCCATAATATCACCAGAGAGAGAGAGAGAGAGAGAGAGATCAGCACCCCATAATATCACCAGAGAGAGAGAGAGAGAGAGATCAGCACCCCATAATATCACCAGAGAGAGAGAGAGAGAGAGAGATCAGCACCCCATAATATCACCAGAGAGAGAGAGAGAGAGAGATCAGCACCCCATAATATCACCAGAGAGAGAGAGAGAGAGAGATCAGCACCCCATAATATCACCAGAGAGAGAGAGAGAGAGAGATCAGCACCCCATAATATCACCAGAGAGAGAGAGAGAGAGAGAGATCAGCACCCCATAATATCACCAGAGAGAGAGAGAGAGAGATCAGCACCCCATAATATCACCAGAGAGAGAGAGAGAGAGAGATCAGCACCCCATAATATCACCAGAGAGAGAGAGAGAGAGAGATCAGCACCCCATAATATCACCAGAGAGAGAGAGAGAGAGATCAGCACCCATAATATCACCAGAGAGAGAGAGAGAGAGATCAGCACCCCATAATATCACCAAGAGAGAGAGAGAGAGAGAGATCAGCACCCCATAATATCACCAGAGAGAGAGAGAGAGATCAGCACCCCATAATATCACCAGAGAGAGAGAGAGAGAGAGATCAGCTCCCCATAATATCACCAGAGAGGAGAGAGAGAGATCAGCACCCCATAATATCACCAGAGAGAGAGAGAGAGAGAGATCAGCACCCCATAATATCACCAGAGAGAGAGAGAGAGAGAGATCAGCACCCCATAATATCACCAGAGAGAGAGAGAGAGAGATCAGCACCCATAATATCACCAGAGAGAAGAGAGAGAGAGAGATCAGCACCCCATAATATCACCAGAGAGAGAGAGAGAGAGATCAGCACCCCATAATATCACCAGAGAGAGAGAGCTCAGCTCCCCATAATATCACCAGAGAGATCAGCACCCCATAATATCACCAGAGAGAGAGAGAGAGATCAGCACCCCATAATATCACCAGAGAGAGAGAGAGAGAGAGATCAGCACCCCATAATATCACCAGAGAGAGAGAGAGAGAGAGATCAGCTCCCCATAATATCACCAGAGAGAGAGAGAGAGAGAGATCAGCTCCCCATAATATCACCAGAGAGAGAGAGAGAGAGAGAGATCAGCACCCCATAATATCACCAGAGAGAGAGAGAGAGAGATCAGCACCCCATAATATCACCAGAGAGAGAGAGAGAGAGATCAGCACCCCATAATATCACCAGAGAGAGAGAGAGAGAGAGAGATCAGCACCCCATAATATCACCAGAGAGAGAGAGAGAGAGAGAGATCAGCACCCCATAATATCACCAGAGAGAGAGAGAGAGAGAGATCAGCACCCCATAATATCACCAGAGAGAGAGAGAGAGAGAGAGAGATCAGCACCCCATAATATCACCAGAGAGAGAGAGAGAGATCAGCACCCCATAATATCACAGAGAGAGAGAGAGAGAGATCCGCACCCCATAATATCACCAGAGAGAGAGAGAGAGAGATCAGCACCCCATAATATCACCA
>JASTWF010000168.1:588377-593377 GCA_030390025.1 Squalus acanthias | reverse complement strand
AACTCCACTTTCCCTCTGGGGCAGAGAATTCCAAAGATTCACAACCCTCTGAGTGAAGAAATTCCTCCTCATTTCAGTCTTAAATGGCCGAACTCTTATCCTGAGACTGTGCCCCCTGGTTCTAGACACTCCAGCCAGGGGAAACAACCTCTCAGCATCTACCCTGTCAATCCCCCTCAGAATCTTGTATGTTTCAATGAGATCACCTCTCATTCTTCTAAACTCCAGAGAGTATAGGCCCATTCTGCACAATCTCTCATCATAGGACAACCCTCTCATCCCAGGAATCAATCTAGTGAACCTTCATTGCACCGCCTCCAAGGCAAGTAAATCCTTCCTTAGATAAGGAGACCAGAACTGTGCACAGTACTCCAGGTGTGGTCTCACCAAGGCCCTGTACAATTGTAGCAAGACTTCCTTACTCTTATACTCCAACCCCCTCGCAATAAAGGCCAACATGCCATTTGCCTTCCTTATTGCTTGCTGTACCTGCATGCTAGCTTCTGTGTTTCTTGCACGAGGACACCCAAATCTCTCTGAACACCAACAATTGAAAGTTTCTCACCATTTAAAAAATATTCTGTTTTTCTATTTAGAAGTATATCGGCCATTCCTTCATCGTCGCTGGGTCAAAATCCTGGATCTCCCTCCCTAACAGCACTGTGGGAGCACCTTCACCACGCGGACTGCAGCGGTTCAAGAAGGCGGCTCACCGCCACCTTCTCGAGGGGCGACTCGGGATGGGCAATAAATGCTGGCCTCGCCAGCGACGCCCACATCCCAGGAACAAATTTTAAATAAAAGCAAAATGCAGAAAGTGTAAAGGAGAACAGAAAAAGAATGTAAGAGGGAGTATGAGAAAAGATTAGCGGCTAACACAATAGGGAACCCAAAAGTCTACTATAAGCACTTAAAGAGTAAAAGGGTAGTCAAAGGAAGAGTGGGGCCGATTAGAGGCCAAAGAGGAGATCTTCCTGGGGAGGCAGAGGGCAGGGCTGAGGTACAAAATGACCACTTTGCATCTCTCTTCACTAGAGAAGGGAATGCTGCTGTTGTGGAGTATTTTAAACCAACACTCGACACAAGGTTTTCAGATCGATAATCAAGTTTATCTTTATTACACCGGTGGGGAGACAGTCTGCTCTGTCTTAGCCAGACTTCTCCAAATTGTTACAGCAAACATGACATTTTTATACATTACAATAAGCATGTTCGGCTCATGCACAATTCATTCCTGCCACCTGATTGGACCTTGGCCCACAGGCACCTTCACGGATTGGTTACGAATCTTAATATAAACATGTGTAAGCTGCCTCTTCAATCTTTCACTCAAACTGCTGATTGTTAATTAAAAGATACCGTGGGATGTAACCTAGATAATAAAGTTCTTACGGGCAGTTGAAATGCTGGACATCCTGTCTCCACTTAATTGTTTTATTTCTTCTTCAAAGGTCAGCTATCTTGACTGCATCTTTACAGATGTGGCCTTTCATGTTAGCCACTGTCTTTCACCATTCAGTGAAACTGCCAGCGATGTCAGTTTAACTCTTTCCCCACTGCACTGCCAATGTCTTAGTTAAGTCACAGGCAATAGAGAAATTGGACAGGATTTACCCGAATGGTACCAGGGATGAGGAACCTCAGTTATGCGGAGAGACTGAAGAAGCTGGGGTTGTTCTCCTTAGAGCAGAGAAGGTTAAGGGGAGATTTAATAGAGGCGTTCAAAATTACGAAGGGTTTTGATGGAGTAACTGAGGAGAAACTGTTTCCAGTGGCAGGAGGGTCGGTAACCAGAGGAGACAGATTGAAGGTGATTGGCAAAAGAACCAGAGGGGGAGATGAGGGAATTGTTTTTACGCAGCGAGTTGTTGTGATCTGGAATGCGCTGCCTGAAAAGGTGGTGGGAGCAGATTCAATAGTAACTTTCAAAAGGGAAAACAAATTGTGTGGAGGATGCAAAGAATCTCCAAAGGGATATAGATAGGCTAAGTGAGTGGGTAAAAATTTGGCAGATGGAGTATAATGTGGGAAAATGCGAGGTTATCCACATTGGTAGGAAAAATAAAAAAGCAAATTATTATTTAAATGGGGAGAGACTACAGAATGCTGCGGTACAGAGAGATCTGGGGTCCTTGTACATGAATCACAAAAAGTTAGCATGCAGGTACAGCAAGTAATTAGGAAGGCAAATGGAATGTTGGCCTTTATTGCAAGGGGGTTGGAGTATAAAAGTAGGGAAGTCTTGCTACAACTGTACAGGGCGTTGGTGAGACCACACCTGGAGTACTGCGTACAGCTTTGGTCTCCTTATTTAAGGAAGGATAGGGATATACTTGCATTGGAGGCAGTTCAGAGAAGGTTCACAAGGTTGATTCTGGAGATGAAGGGGTTGTCTTATGAAGAAAGGTTGAGCAGGTTGGGCCGATACTCATTGGAGTTTAGAAGAATGAGAGGCGATCGTATTGAAATGTTTAAGATTCTGAAGGGGCTCGACAGGGGAGATGCTGGGAGGATGTTTCCCCTCGTGGGGGAATCTAGAACTCGGGGGCATAATTTCAGAATAAGGGGAAACCCTTTTAAAACGGAGATGAGGGGGAATTTCTTCTCTCAGAGGTTCGTGAATCTTTGGAATTCTCTACCCCAGTGAGCTGTGGAGGCTGGGTCATTAAATATATTTAATGTAAGGGATTCTGACCCTGCGTGTCTCGCAGCCTGTGAGATTCACGCGGCTCTGTGCAGCCTGTATGTCAGTGCGGGTTTAGGCCTTGTTGCCTGTTCTGGTCTCCAGCCAGTCTGGGAGCACTAGACACACCTGTGAGTGGTTCGAATCACTCGCCCTTACGGTTCCAGACACTGGACTTAGATGCGAGAGCAGTAATGGAGATGAAACTCATGTAGACTCGGTTGAATGGTACGAAATGGAAAATCTTTATTGCATGATATTTAAGATTACGAAATACATGTCATAAGCACAGATTAATGACAGTACAATCTTACAAGCAGTTATATAGCTGATCCGAGGGAAACGAGGAACGAACGACACACCGTAAATAGGGGCACACATTACAAGTATCCTTAATACTTAAACCCTCCCCTATCAATATCTGTCCTAGCTAGATTCGTAGGATTTCGAGACTCATGCTCACCACTCATGATAACTCGGAGAAATTCCGAATAGCTGATCGGATGTTTTTCACCGCAGCACCCACGTGTCGGTCAGGAGATCTCCTGGTCCCACTTGTTTACTTGCTTCTGCTCCGGCTAGCAGGCTGGACCGTCTGCTGTGATGAAGATCTGTGTTGGTTGGTTTAACAGGTACTTTCCGAATCCAGACCAGTCAATATCATCGGTGATAATCCGTTCTTGCAAGTTCAAAGAAGTCTTCCTGGCAAGGAAAACTTGGCTATTCGACCTACAGGCGCGGTTGGGATTTACTGACCGTGGCGATGCGTATGGTCTTCCTCTCTTCTCATCTCATCTCATCTCATCTCATCTCATCTCGGGCCTTTGGTTCCGATGCCAGTTACCAACATAGGTCTTCGTTACGCGACACGAGGTAGATCCGAACGGATCAGAAAGTTCAACAGTCTTTTTCAAAGAGGCACCAGGCAAGCAGGAACAAGACTACGAGTCAAAACACAGGAGCAGCCACGAGGTTACGAGTCGATCGGATAAGAGAATAAGAGAAAGATGGACGGTTGGAGCTTGTAATTATAGTACAAAATCTTCCGTTTCCCGCCCAACCTTAATGTCCTTTCTTTTGTTTGGGTTTGGCGCTCAAATGTCTTGTATGGGTGATCTCCATTCTTAATGGGTTTCGGGGCTACTCGTAACTGTCTGAGTACCTGTTAATATTTCTCCCATTGTTAAATCGGTCGGTGTTCTCCCTGGAGGGGTTTTGGGGCTTCCAAGTGTTTTGTATAACTACCCGCTAACGGCTCTCTCATCGTAGAGTCGTTGGGATTTTACATATTAATGTCTTTTGGATGGGCCCTTGATTACTCGGTACAATAGCTTTCATTCGTACCTGGGAGACCGATTTCAGTATTTATGTGTATACTGCAAACCCATAATGTCTCGTGTATTATCTTCACTGTGCTGAATCTTAATCGATCTTGCACAAATGTTTATTGGAACGCCATCTTGTCTGCCTGTCGAAAAGTCTAGAATGTTCTGTCACGAGGTGCGGCGGCCATTTTACAGGCTGCTTGTGTCCACTTTGAGAAACCTGACAGCATTCTGCTGAAATAAAAGCTGTTTGAACGAGACTCTGTGTTTTCTCCTTATTAATAAAATCGCGATATATTGCGAATTCTACATTAAGGTGGAGATAGACAGATTTTTGAACGATAAGGGAGTCAAGGGTTATGGGGAGTGGGCAGGGAAGTGGAGTTGAGGCCAAGATCAGTTCAGCCATGATCTCATTGAATGGCGGAGCAGGCTCGAGGGGCCGAATGACCGACTCCTGCTCCTACGTCTTATGTTCATATAAATACTTGAAGGGGAAAAATTTGCAGGGATATGGGGAAAGAGTGGGGCTAATTGGAGAGCTCTTTCAAAGAGCTGGCACAGGCACGATGGGCTGAAGTAGCAGGCGGGGGGATGTCGTTCGAATGCATTGAGCCTTTTCCCATTCAAATCCCAACCACCAATTTCTAGGCTTTCCATCATTCAGCGTCTTCCTCCTTTATTGACATCCTCATTTTCAAATCCCTCCATGGCCTCGCCCCCTCCCTATCTCTGTAACCTCCTCCAGCCCCACAACCCTCCGAGATCTCTGCGCTCCTCCAATTCCGGCCTCTTGCGCATCCCCCGATTTCCATCGCTCCACCATTGGCGGCCGTGCCTTCAGCCGCCTGGGCCCCGAGCGCTGGAATTCCCTCCCTAAACCTCTCCGCCTCTCTCTCCTCCTTTAAGACGCTCCTTAAAACCGACCTCTTTGAACAAGCTTTTGGTCACCTGTCCTAATATCTCCTTATGTGGCTCGGTGTCAAATTTTT